>PVJN01053902.1:0-13586 GCA_004026805.1 Lasiurus borealis | reverse complement strand
AGTAGGGTGTTGACTGAGGCATCCTTCCCCTTGATGTTGAGCCAGGTGGTCAGCATTTGATACAAGCCATCCCGCAGGTCCAATGCTTGTGCTTTGGCCATGGAGATATCATTTTCTGTGAGGCCTACCAACCTCATGAACGGGTCCCAACGAGTAAAGGGCACGAGCCTTGAGAAGTCATAGAAGCACTCCCTCAGAGTTTCTATGGGGTTCTCGTTGTTTGCTGGAACCAGCAGCTTCCTTCTCATCTGAGACCCATCTGCGCCTGCCCGTCCCAGCAGATGCTGTGCTTCTCCTGTGGACTGCACCCGGACACTTGCCAGCTCTTCCTGTTCCTGCTCAGAGGACAGTGAGTCTCTGTTGCTTATAGTCAGGTTGCGGGCATTGTCCAGAGCCTCGGGCTCTCCTGGGGTTCGTGAACAACAAAACCAGCCTCTGCTCCTGCTCTTGGTGGCTGCTCCAGAACCTGGAAGGTTACAGCCCTTGTGATAATAATATATACATATGCCCAGCACCAGGATTCCAAGCCCCAGGATCCACCACCATGTTATTCCTGATTTTTGGTCCACACACTCGAGGTCGTTCAAGGGGCCACAGGCTTTGGCCTTGACTTTGCCATCAGGGCACCGATGGCTGCACACTAGGCAGTACTCAGGAGAATCCTTATCCTGGTAAGTGCCATTCTTGCACTGACACTGGGTGTCCCTCGTCCTGGTGCATGGAGCTGTTTCTACTTTATCTTCAGGGCATTTAGAGCAGCGTTGGCAAGAAGAGAAGCTGTTGTGATGACTGGTGAAACCCTCTTTTTCAGTACAAGCTATACAAACTCCGCTGTGTTCAAATAGATAGGATCCTGGCGGACACTTCTTCTCTGTGAGGCTGGCAGCTAGTTGCAAGTGAACTCTGTCTGACTCTGTAATGGTGGATGAGGTAACTGGTACCAGCACCAGCAGACTTAACAGGACGAGGATCAGGGCGCAGGGGGCGCAGGGCCGGGGCCCGGCCCCCCGCCGGGCCGTCGTGCGGGAGGCGACGCGCGCCCTGACGCCCCGCGGCCAGGTGCTGCGGGTGAGCGCCGCCGGTCTGCGCGGCAAGCAAGGCCATCGCCGCGGGTCTTTTGTTACTAAGCGGGAGGCGGCGAAGTGCGGGGGTGCGGGGTGCTCAACCTGAAAAGGCAACCCCGACTTAGCTTAAGTACGAAATAAAATGGGGAGACTCCCAATATCATTTTAATTATTATGAAATAACAGCTCTTAATATTTACTTCTTAATCAAAGTAAAACTGAAATGAAAATATTAGCACATCATAAATTGTGGACACATGATTTTATATATCCTAAGCTAATAAAGTAATGATATATAGACCTATATTGTTAGAAACATTATTTTATAAAATAGTCAAATATTTGTTGCCATATTAAAAGTATCTTTGATATAATAATTTTACAAGAACAAATATAACTTGAACCCTTAGAAACAAAATTTGTGTGCTACATAATGATTTTAAAATATCAGTGCAAGAACCATTTCCTGCATAATATACTTTTCACAGCATCTTTCACATCTCTGTTTCTCAAGCTATATATTAGAGGGTTTAGCATTGGAATTATAAGTGTGTAGAGCACAGCTACAATCTTACTTTGCTCTGGTGAGGAGATGGCTCTAGGTTGGGCATACATAAAGAACACTGTCCCATAGAATAAACTCACCGCTGCTATGTGGGAGCCACAGGTAGAGAAGGTCTTACTCCTGCCATGGGTTGAGGGGATCTTCAGGACAGTGGAGATGATATAAGCATAGGAAACCAGAATGACTGTCGTGGTGGTGATGATGATGAGAGCAGAGAGAATAAACAGTACAACCTCATTTACAAAGGTGTCAACACATGAGATCTTGATCAGGGCTGGGACATCACAGAAAAAGTGGTCCAATCTGTTTTCTCCACAGAAATGCAAACTGAAGGTGAAGCTCGTTTGGACAATGGAGTTGATGCTTCCACAGATATAGGATCCAGTTACCAAGTGAACACAGACTTTCTGGGAGATGTGCACAGGGTAAAGGAGTGGGGAGCAAATGGCGGAGAAACGATCAAATGCCATGACAGCCAGAAGAAAGCCTTCAGTTGTGACAAATAGGGCAAAGAAGAAAAACTGGGCCACACAGCCACTGTAAGAAATTTTCTTTTCATTAGATAAGAAGTTGGCTAAAGTTTTGGGAGCAATGACTGTTGATAAGCAGAGATCTAAACAGGACAAGTTTCTAAGGAAGAAATACATAGGTGTTTGAAGTCTGGAGTCACTTTGAATGACAATTATCATACTGATATTTCCCACCACAGTGACCATGTAGATCAGCAAGAATACTAGGAATAAGAAGATCTGTAGTTCTGAAGATATTCTGAACCCTAATAGAATAAACTCAGTCACCTCTGAGTAATTTCTATTTAGCTCATTCTTCATAGCTGAGATTTAGATGGAACTGAGGAGATGGTAAAAATGAAAGAAATAAGTGACCAGAATACTGTTTTAGCACAAATAACTAGGAATCAGGATGAAAAAAAAAAACTGTTTCATATCATATTGTTCCCAATATTTTATAAAACACTAATGAACATAAATAATGAATTACTGCAAAATAGAAACAGATTCATAGATACAGAGAACAAACTAATAGTTGCCAGAGGGAGAGGAGTTGGGGGACTAGGTGAAAAGGGCAAAGGGATTAAGAAGTACAAAATGGCATAATAAAATAGTCATGGTGGTGTAAAGTACAGCACAGGGAATGTGGTCAATAATATTGCAATAACTATGTATGGTGCCAGTTGAGTACTTGAAATATCAGGGAGAATCACTTTGTAAAGTACATGATGTCTAACCACTATGCCACGTACATGAAACTAATAAAAATAATATTGAATATAAACTGTAATTGGAAAATAAATGTTTTAAAAGAGTAATTAGTATTTTTAAAAAGTCTTCCTAGTGAAAAATTCAATCTGGTTAGCCTTTTTTAGATGTACCTATTTGAAAATAATGCAGATTTTCTCTCTAATTGTGCTTTGAAGAAATTAAAATTCCAGAAAAACATCTGAAAAGAAGAGTTTCTTTTATTTTTCTTTCTTGATGAGTTTACTACCATTGAAAGCTGCCTCCTTTAGTGAAAGACATTTCTCATGGATATTGTAATCCACTTAAGAATATATTTAAAGTAAAAATTAGTTCAATTGATGGTCTCTGATTTTATTTTTAAATAATTATTTAATCTACTACAGTAAAATAACACATAAACACTGTATCTGTCTTTCTTACATTAGGAAAAAATATTTCAGATCCTGCCAAAAACATCATCCTTTTACACATTAACCTCATGTCCTTATTTCTTCCATTATTTTTATCTCTATAGAGATCACACTCTTAGAGACAGTTTATCTGCTAAAAACAGAAGTGATTCTTATATTTCCTAACTCAATGAAATCAGACTTTTATTGTTCTCCTTCCTTCCTTCCTTCCTTCCTTCCTTCCTTCCTTCCTTCCTTCCTTCTTTCCTTCCTTCCTTCCTTTCTTCCTGCCTTCCTTCCTTCCCTCTTTTGTTTTCTTTGAATTTTGCAGATAGGAATGAAAGTGGAGAATTCTAAGATCTTGGGCAGAGATTTTCCTATCTTTTCAAAAATACAGGCATTAATGCCTATGAAGGACAGAAGGCTCACATAATAATGTAAAGATAGTTACTATTGAAGACAATGGAAGAAATATGTATTTAAACAAACTTGCATTATATTTATTTAGACTTAGGTTATTATGACTATACAATGTCATTAATTAACATACATTGGAAAGGTAGAGAAAAATTTTTGTTCTAATTTTATAAGTAGGAAAATTGAGACAAGAAAGATTTAAAAGGCTTATTTATAGTTGTAAGATTGACTAGCATAGTGTTTTATTATTCAATAATCTGTTATACAATGTAAAAAACTGACAAGCAGTAAATTTGTGAAAATATTTTTAGTTGTATAATAAAATTAAGAATTCGGTATATATGTAAATATATTCATAGATTATAGAAGTATAATAAAATTATATGTGATGTAAACTGTAAAATGTCTCTTGCAATTTTTGTTGTTGCTATCATTTTACTAATTTTGACTTTCTTTTAAAATTAGATGAAACTATGGAAGTACATTAGAATCAATTTGGTTGTATATTAGAATCAATTCAATATCTTTTTTTAAAAAAATTTAAAGTTAATATAGCATTGTTGACTGATTAATTTTAAAAAGTTGAAGAATGCTTAAAAATAAACTTTGGCAAGACTTATTAACTACTAAAATACATTTTTCCCTTAAATTCATATTTTACATAAGCAAGTTCATAGTTTAAACGGAAAAATTGGAGGGAAATATGTAATTAATGCTATCTAAAATAGAAGAGTGTTGAAAATAAACAAATTAAATGTAAGAAATATTTTCAAGAATGGATGCTACTTCTTACCTTAGTTAACATTCATGAAGAAACAAAAGTATGAAAAGAAGCAAACCTTTGTTTAACAGAAAGGTGTTCTGCAACATGTATTACATTTCTTCACTCCTCAGATCATAGCTCAGAATTCCTAAGCTGAAGAAGTACTAAGAAGTACTAGCAAAAAAATTAGCTTTTCTCTCTCTGTCTTTCTTACTGTACTTCTTTATTGATTAAACCAACCAATAGACCTGGGATGGGTTCTGAGAGAAATTTTCCCCTGGGAATGGAAACCAGAGCAGTGGGCAGTCCCTTTACAAGATAGAGACTAAGGTCTCTCCCAAGAGTAATGTCTTTTGTATCATAATGCAAAAGAGAGAGGTGAGGAAGGGGGGAGGATGAAGGGAGGGAGGAAGAGAGGGAGAAAGAAAGGAATTATCAGTTAGTAAATTCACCAAACTTTTAGAAAGTTAATAGAGCTCTCTAGCTTTCTAGAAAACATGATAACTAACCTTCTACTTACAAAACAAAACAATTTAAAAAACCACATATTTGAATAAGAATCACCTGATTCTTTATTTTCTTGATTTACAGAGATAAACATTCAAGAGTTTTTTTTATTTAAATGGATTATTACCCTTACTTTTAGAAACTTGTTTCTTATCTATACTATAAATAAACCAGCAGAGATAAGAAATGAAGGGATTGAGTAAAATTTTTTTAATGAGAAAGAACTCATGGACATGGACAGCAGAGTGGGTGATTGTTGGGGGGAAGGGGATGGAGGTGGAAGAGTGCATAAAGGGGATAAATGGTGATGGAAAAAAATAATTTAATTAATTAATTAACCTTTAAAAATAAAAATAGAAAATATATTTTCTGAAAGGTGGTTTTGTGGTGTGTTTGATGGTTTGTTTGTTTTGGCCATGGGAGGCAAATATTATAGTAACTTTCATGAATAGGTGTTGAAGCATCTTGATTTTTTTTTATAAATATTAAATGGCCTTTACATTTGTAGTATAAACATCACTTCAGGAAGATTTAACTATTCTTCTTATATTGAAGTATTTTATTTGTTAATATACCATTTCAAATTTTTATGTTAAATATATAGAAGAGATGTATCTATAATTTTTTTACTTTTTATTTTAACATCTATAAGAGACTTACGATAGTTTCATATACCCTGTTTCCCTGAAAGTAAGACATCCCCCCAAAATAAGACCTACTTTCAGTTTTGCCTCTCGCTGTAATATAAGGCATCCCCCAAAAATAAGACCTCCTTCATAAAACGACCTCCGCCGAACCTAAGGCCTCCCCCAAAATATAAGACCCCGAAAGCTACTGTAAGGCTTCTCACTCCTGATTTAAAGAGACCTCGCAAGAAAAAAATGATGGCGGAATAGATGGATGTGTCTGGAGCCTTGTCACTGAGGAGACAGAGAAAACAGGTGAGGATCACACTGGGAGTATTTGTTGGCAAGTTAAGGGACAGTTATCCTCCAGGAGAAGGTGGAGGACTGCTGGATAGGGCTCCCGTGAACAGGCAGCTCCACTGCCAAGAGGTTTTTGTCTCCCAGAGCCACCAGCATGAATGCAGAGACCAGGCCACCTTGCAGGGGAAAGTGGATGTCTACAGTGGCCTGAATAGCTAGCTGCAGTACCCACTGAACAGTCAGCAGACCCAGAACACCACTCTCCAATCTTCAGAGGAGCTCCAAACGCCACATGGAAAGGTCAGATTTCGCCTGGGATAAGGTGAGGTCTCCTGTCCCGCAGAATAGAGACATGTACACGGTGGGAACTGGACCAGGGGAAAGATGCACCTAGAGAAATCCATGAATGTGGGGCAGGGTGTGATCCCTGAATGTGGTAGGGGGCCCTCAGAGCTATTAACAGAGGGGAGCTCTAGAAAGCAACCCACTTTGATCTGGGGCAGAAGGACAGCCTGGGAGTTATTAAAGTGTCCTGGCTGCTCAAACAGGAGTGGAAAAGAGGGAGTGCACAGACAGCACTCTTTCCTCTTCAGACCCTGGCTTCTGATTGCTAAGCCCAATACATAGAATTAGAGACATCCTAAGAGACAGAAGGGGAAAGTTGTTTTTCTGGAACCTAGGGATCAGAACGCAAAATAACCATCAGAGAATCAGCTCTAGGGCAACCCACCCTTGCAAACCGGTATTGAGTACCTCAAAGTAAGCAGGATCTAAGCACAGGCTAGAGAGGTCCTGTGCTTAGTCTTAGAGGTCAATTCTGAAATACTGCCACCCAGAGGATGACTCACAAATTGACTCTCACATAATCACAAAAAAAATAAAGAGATTAAGACATACCTGAGCAGTGGAACACAGGGAACTGCAATACACTCCCAACTGGGAAATAGGAGTGCCAAACAGAACAATAGAGAAAGTGAATGACCTCCACTACTGCGCATTCTATTATTTTATTTTTAATTTTTTTATTATTTTTTATTTTTTGCATATTTTAATTAAAAAACTATTTTTTCTTTTTTCCTCAATTGATTTTATCTTTTTAATTATTACATTTTTTTTTATTTTCAACTAGTATTACTACTACTATTTTACCTTTAAAAAAAAAAAGAAGTGTCATTTTATTTTCTCTTTATCTTACTTTGGGATTAGAATCCTACATTCTATTTTCATATTTCCTTTAGCATAATTTCACTCTATATCAACTCTACCTTTTACCAATACTCTCTTCCTGACTTTTTTACCTGGTTAAAATTTCAACACACCTATATATCTAATTTCAAATCCCCTAGTCCCAAGTCCACACAAAACTCTCTCTACTCTGTCTTTACTATGCAAAAAAAAATTGTTTTTCTCTATGTTCCTTTGTTGTTCTTTGCCTGAACAGTGATTATATGGATTTTTTATACTTTTTTGTGGATTGTTTTTGCTTATTCTACTGGTTTTATTTTGCTTTTCGTTTGCTTTGTTTTTGTCTGTTTTATACCTCTGTTTTCCCACCCCTCCCTTGATATTAGTTGTTATTTGTAGTTTGTATTAATCTCCAGGTACTTGTTGCTGGCATTTGTTGGGATTAGTGTCTGTTCTATTGAAGTTTTCTCCTCATATAAATAATTTGTTCCCTTTTTCTTTCTTATTCTTTCTTTTCTCTCTTATTTTTTTTCTTTCTTCTTCTTCTTCTTCTTCTTCTTCTTCTTCTTCTTCTTCTTCTTCTTCTTCTTCTTCTCTTACTCTTTTTTTCTCCCTTCTCCCAACTTCATTTAGGCACTTCTTTCTTTTCTTTTTTCACATTTCGCTCTTATAATTTCTCTACTTACACCTAATTTGTCTTTCATTGGTCTTCACCTTATTTGTGGTTATTAATATCATGAATATATTTCTGTTCAGTGCCCTGTGTGTTGTACCTGGTTGTGTTGTATTTTGTGCCTGTAAATAAAAGTAGGAGAAAGAACTACATAACCAGACACCCGGAGAAGAAAGACAAAGGACAGATGAAGAAACAGCCTGCATATGACAGAAAAGCAACTATCACCAGAAAAGGAAGTAAAGGAAATAGAAGCAGAAATAAACCAGCCAGAGAAAGAGTTCAGAAAAATGGTCATAAGGTGGCTGAAAAGAATGGAAGACAAAATCAACAATATGCTTAAAAGCCAAGAGGAAATGAAGAAAAACCAAGAGGAAATGAAAAATAATCAAGAAAAAATGAAAAATGACATCGTGGCTGTAAAGAACTCAAAAGAAAGCATCAAAAGTAGACTAGCAAAGGACTGCATCTGTGAACTAGAAGACAATGTAGAAAAAAATACCAAGGACAGCAGCTTCTAGAAAAAAAAATTAAAAAGCAAGAGGAGAGCCTAAGGAAACTTTGGGATAACACAAAACAAAACAACATCCGTATAATTGGGGTTTCAGAAAGAGTGGAAACTGAGCAAAGAATAGAAAACCTGTTTGAAGAAATAATGACAGAAAACTTCCCTGATATAGAAAATTAAAAAACAAAACAAAAAAAAACAGAAATCCAAGAAGCTCATAGAGTCCCAAGCAAAATGAACCCAAAAAAACTGACATCAAGGCACATTATGATTAAAGTGGCAAACATCAAGGAAAAAGTAATAATCTTAAAAGCGACCAGAGAGAAACAGAAAGTTACCTACAAAGGAACCCCTATAAGACTACCAACTGATTTCTCAACAGAAACTCATCAGGCCAGAAGGGAATGGAATGAAATATACAAAGTCATGCAAAGGAAAGGTCTGAATCCATGAATACTGTACCCAGCAAGGCTATCAATCAATATTGAAGGTGAAATCAGGAGCTTCACAGACAAAAAAGGACTAAGGAAATTTATTACCACCAAACCACCAATGCAAGAAATTATAAAGAGTCTGCTGTAAAAAAAGAAAGAGGAAGTGAAGAGGGAACACAGGGATAAAGAATAAAAATGGCGACAAACAAGTACTTATCAATAATAACTTTAAATGTAAATGGATTAAATGCTCCAATCAAAAGACATAAGGTAACGGATTAGATAAGAAAACATGACCCATATATCTGCTGTCTGCAAGAAGCCCACCTCAGAAAAAGAGATGCACACAGACTGAGGGTGAAGGGATGAAAGATGGTGTTTCAGGCAAATGGAAATGAAAAAAAAAGCTGGGGTTTCAATACTTATATATGACAAATTAGATCTCAAAGTAAAGGACATAATAAGAGATAAGGAAGGCCACTTCATAATACTAAAGGGAGCAATCCAACAAGAAGAAATAACTCTGTTAAATATATATGCACCCAACATAGGAGCACCTAATACATAAAAAAAACTCCTGGAGGATATCAAGGGAGAGATTGACAGCAATACAATCATAATAGGAGACTTTAATACTCCACTGTCACCACTGGACAAATCCTCTAAACAAAAAATCAGCAAAGAAACATCAATCCTAAATGACTCACTAGACCAGATCGAATTAATTGACATCTTCAGAACATTTCACCCCAAAGCCATAGAATATTCATTCTTCTCCAGTGCACATGGATCATTTTCAAAGATAGACAATATGTTGGATCATAGGAAAAGTCTCTTCAAATTCAAGAAGATAGAAATCATATCCAGCATTTTCTCAGATTACAGTGCAATAAAACTGGAAATCAACTACAATAAAAAACAATCCAAAGAAATCAAACACATGGAGACTAAATAGCATGCTATTGAACAACGACTGGGTAACCAGAGAGATCAAGGAAGAAATAAAAAACATCATGGCAAAAAATGACAATGATAATACAACAATACAAAATTTATGGGACACAGTGAAAGCAGTCTTGAGAGGGAAGTTCATAGCTCTACAAACCTACAGCAAAAAACAGGAAACAATAGTAATAAATTACCTAACCCTACAACTCAGAGCTAGAAAGAGAGCAACAAGAAAAGCCCAGTTTAAGCAAAAGGAAGAAAATAGTAAAGGTCAGAGTGGAGATAAACAACATAGAAACTAAAGAAACAATGCAAAAGATCAACCAAACAAAGAGCTGGTTCTTCCACAGGATAAACAAGGTTGATGGACCTCTAGCCAGGCTCACCAAGAAGCAAAGAGAGAGGACCCAAATAAACAAAATCAGAAATGAAAAAGGAGAAATAAACAACAGACCCCTCCGAAATACAAAGGACTGTTAAAAAATACTATGAAAAATTCTATTCCAACAAACTGGACAACCTGGAAAAAATGGACATATTCCTAGAAAAATATATAACCTTCCAAAACTCTATCAGGAAGAATCTAAACATCTCAATAGTCCAGTAACGATGGAAGAAATTGAAGCAGTCATCAAAAAGCTTCCAGCAAACAAAAGCCCTGGACCAGATGGCTACTCAGGAGAGTTTTACCAAACATGTAAGGAAGAATTAAAATCTATCATCCTCAGACTATTAAAAAATATTCAAGAAGAAGGAACACTTCCAAACACCTTCTATGAAGCCAGCATCACCCTAATACCAAAACCAGATAAAGACAACACAATGAAAGATAATTACAGGTCAATATTTCTCATGAACATAGATGCCAAAATCCTCAACAAAATTCTAGCAAATCAGATCCAGCAGTACAACAGAATGATCACTCACCATGACCAAGTAGGATTTATCCCAGGAATGCAAGGATAGTACAATATCTGCAAATCAATAAACATGATACATCACATAAACAAATTGAGAGATAAAAATTACATAGTCATATCAATTGATGCAGAAAAAGCATTTGACAAAATCCAACACCCTTTCTTGATAAAAACTCTCAGCAAGGCAGGAATAGAAGGATCATACCTCAACATCATAAAAGCCATATATGATAAACCCACAGCTAACATCAAACTCAATAGGCAAAAACTAAAACCATTTCTTCTAAGAACAGGAACAGGACAGGGTTGCCCACTCTTACCACTCCTGTTCGACATAGTACTGGAAGTATTAGCCATTGCAATTAGACAAGAAGAAGAAATAAAGGACATCCAAATTGGAAAAGAAGTAAAGCTGTTCTTATTTGCAGATGGCATGATACTGTACATAAAAAACCCGAAGGACTCCATCAAAAAACTAATTGACTTAATAAATGAATTATGCAATGTAGCAGGATACAAAATTAATGCTAAGAAATCTGTGGCATTTCTATTCTCTAATAGTGAAATTACAGAAAGAGAGACTAAAAAAACAATCTCATTTACCATCGTACCAAAAAAATTAAGATACCTAGGAATAAACTTAAGTAAGAAGGTAAAAGACCTATACACAGAAAACTACAGGACACTGGGGAAAAAAAGAGATAGAGGAAGACATAAACAGATGGAAGAGCATACCATGCTCATGGATTGAGAGAATTAACATCATTAAAATGTCCATACTATACTACCCAAAGCAATATATAGATTCAATGCACTACCCATTAAAATACCAATGACATATTTCACAGACCTATAAAGAACTCTCCAAAGATTCATCTGGAACAAAAAAAGACCTGAAATAGCCACAGTAATTCTGAGAAAGAAGAATAAAGTAAGTGGAATCTCAATTCCAGATATCAAGCTGTATTACAAAGCCACTGTTCTCAAAACAGCCTCGTACTGGCACAAGAACAGACATATAGGCCAATGAAACAGAACAGAGAACCCAGAATTTGACCCAAACCAGTATGCTCAATTAATATTTAACAAGAGCATACAATGGAATCAAGACAGTCTCTTCAATAAATGGTGTTGGTAAAAATCGTACAAATACATGCAAAAAAGAAAATGAAACTACACCACCAACTTACACTGTAAACAAAAATAACTCAAAATGGATAAAGGTCTTAAATGTAAGATGGGAAACCATAAAAATCTTAGAGGAAACCACAGGCAGCAAAATATCAGACGTATGTTGTAGCAATATCTTTACTGATACAGCTCCTAGAACAATGGAAATTAAGGAGAAAATAAACAAATGGGACTACATCAAAATAAAAATAGTTGTGCAGAGCAAAAGAAACCATCAACAAAACAAGAAAACTCATGAGAGAACATATATACCAACTAAGGCCCAGTGCATTAAATTTGTGCACTGGGGGGGGGGTGCCCTCAGCCCAGCCTCTTGCATTCCAGGACCCCTTGAGGGATGTCCACCTCCCCAGGAGCAGCCCTACACTGGCAGTTGGACATTCCTCTCACAGTCTGGGACCCCTCACACCTTATGGCCTGCCTGCTCTCTGCTCCCTACCACTCAGTTTGCTGTTTCTTAGCACTGCCACAGAGGCAGGAGAGACTCCGACCATCCCTGCTGCGTTCACCAACCATGAGCCCAGCTTCTGGCTGAGCAGCACTCCCCCTGTGGAAGCACACTGACCACCAGGGGGTAGATGCTGCATTGTAGCAACCAGTCATTCTGGTCGTTCCACCATAACAATTGTTTGGTCTTTTATTATATACACTAGAGGCTCACTACAGGAAGATTCCTGCAAGAATTGGGCTTCCTGTAGCAGTCTCTGCTGCCCTACCTGCTTCTCTCCTATCTCTGAAGCCCCACCTGCTTCCCACCCTGTCTGCTTCCCTCGCTTCTTCACCGACCCTGTCTGTTTCCTGCCCCACCTGCTTCCCTCCCTTCTGCAGTGCTTAGCTTCCTTCTACACTGTCTTCTTCGGTTTTTGCTCTGCACCAAGATATGCAAATTAGTCACCATCTTGGTTTAGTTAATTTGCATACTCACTCCTGATTGGCTTGTGGGCATAGTAGAGGTACAGTCAATTTGCATGTTTCTCTTTTATTAGATAAGATGTTATCTCCAATAAGGGTTTAAACTCTAAAATTTACAGGGAACTCATACAACTTAACAAAGGAAAGATAATCCAATAAAAAAAAATGGACAAAAGACCTAAATAGACACACTTTTCAAAAGAGGACATACCGTTTTTGCTAAATGAATTCTTATAACCTGTGGGGTTGTGATATGAGTCCTGGTTATTCAGGACCCAGCCTCCTATGTAGGTTTTCGTGTTGCCTGGGTGAAGGGAGTTAGGAACTCTAGAAGTGGAGATTGGGGTGTCAATGTATATATGCAAATAAACTGAGAACTCTTTTTGTAAAAAACTAAAAAGAGGACACACAGCAGGCCAAGGGACACATGAAAACATGCTCAAAGTCACTAATCATCCAAGATATTTAAATCAAAACGACGAGGTACCATCTCAAACCTGTCAGAATGGCTATCATCAACACATTAACAAACAACAAGTGCTGGCGAAGATGTGGAGAAAAAGGAACCCTCATGTACTGCTGGTGGGAATGCAGAATGGTGCAGTCACTCTGGAAAACATTATGGAGTTTCCTCAAAAAAATTAAAAATAGAACTCCCATTTGACCCAGTAATCCAACTTCTAGGAATATATCCCAAGAAATCAGAAACACCAGTCAGAAAGAATATATGCATCCCTAAGCTCATAGCAGCACAATTTACAATAGCTAAGATTTGGAAACAGCCTGAATGCCCACCAGCAGATGAGTGGATTGAAAAACAGTGGTACATCTATACAAGGGAATACTACACTGCAGTAAAAAAGAAGGAATTCTTGCCATTTGCAACAGCATGAATGGACCTGGAGAGCATTATGCTAAGGGAATA
>PVJN01053901.1:0-13588 GCA_004026805.1 Lasiurus borealis | reverse complement strand
ACCCACATTAGGGGGTGAATGCTTATGAAACATATACATTATCTCCTTTCAGGGGGTGGGGGACAGGCTAGGAGGGGGGTGGTGGAGGTGGGGGTGAGGGGATTTAACGCTGAGACCCACATCAGGGGATGAGGGGCGGCAGACTAGGAGGGGGAAGGACACAGCTGCCTTCCCACCCCAACATCCCACCGGTGCCCTGGCCCAAGTCCTCATCTCTGCGGAGGGGCCTGCACTAACCTCGGCCTCTGCCCTGCTCTCTGCCCCTCGCCCACCAGGTGAAAATCTGGTTCCAGAACCGACGCATGAAGTGGCGGAACTCCAAGGAGCGCGAGCTGCTGTCCAGCGGGGGCTGCCGCGAGCAGACCCTTCCCACCAAACTCAACCCGCACCCGGACCTCAGCGACGTGGGCCAGAAGGGCCCGGGGGATGAGGAGGAGGAGGACGAGGGCCGGGCCAGCCCCCGCCACCGCCTGGCCTATCACGCGTCCCTCGACCCTCGGCACCTGCGGGACCCACGACTGGAAGGGCCACTGCCCGCCTCCCCCGCGCACTCCAGCAGCCCCGGCAAACCTTCGGACTTCTCGGACTCCGAGGAAGAGGAGGAGGGCGAGGAGGAGGAGATCACGGTGTCTTAGAAGCCTCCCTCCCCCGCCCGGGGTACTGTTTCTAAGAGCTTTGGAACGGGAGAGGTGGGTGCAGTGGGGTGTTCACTTGGTAACCGCGGTGGACCCGTCGGCTTGTCAAGGGCGCCCCAGCCCCTTCCATGGCCCAAAGGAACATTGCCTCCCCAGGCACCACCTCTCAACAGCCCTCTCCACACAAGTGAAACGTAGGCCTAGGCCCCAGCCTTAACTTGTGCGCCAAGACTCCCCTCCATCTTTATGGCAAGCTATTTTAAACACAGGGGGGGTGTTCACTGGCAGTCGGGGTTTAGCTGGGAGCCAGGCCCTGCTGGTCCTTAGCAGCCATAACCCTAGGAGGCCGGAGAATCTGTGTGGAGGAGGAAATCCAGGTAGGAGCCACAACCAGCTTCTAACTCCAAGACCTCTGATGTCCTAGATCCCTCTACCTCCCTATCTGGGGAAGCAACTACCCAACTCCAGATCCTGGTAACAATGTCCAAAAGGAAAGAATACTTACTTGGACCTTCTGGCCTAAGGTACAACATAAAGCCTGAATCTCAATACTCTCTGGGCAAAGAATTGAGTTCCCAAAATGGGAGGAAACCTCAGTCTCTATTTCTGTATGTGTGTGTTAAAGCTTTTTTTTCCCCTTTTAAAATAATTTCTGCATCCATAGTATATGCACCAAGCACTCTACCTTGTGCCCTTGTATTATTTCTGGGGAGATTTCACTGACCTGCAAAGCTCCTGAGCACTGGGCATGATGAACAGAGAGAGACCCACCAGCCTCTTTGATATTATTTTTCTTTACTGAACTTTGCTGTCTTTGCACAGCTTTTATGAACTGTACACTATTTTGTACACACGTATTGTATGGATATTTTATACCAAGGTTATTGTGAATGACTCTAAAGGACTGACTAGATTTCCTTCCCTCCCTTTTTTTTTGCAATGGTTTTTAAACTTTAAAAAGGTAGCTGTTTAATTGCATAACTTATAAAGAAATATTTTGTATTTTTACCATGTACAGATTTTTATATATGTATATATGTATCAAATGAACAAATGCCAAATAAAAAAGTAGAATGCGTCCAAGGCACAAGTGGTATCATTAATTCACAGAGTGTTAGAGCTGAAACGAACCAAGCGTCTAGTCTGAGTGCTCAGGGATTTACAGAAGGTAGGCTGATATTCAAGAGGGGAAGGCACATGTTTAAAGCCACCCAACTGCTTAGTGGCCTAGCTGGATCTGGAACCCATCTCAGACACCCAGGGCCTTTCCTGCTTTCCTGTCCCACAAAATAAGCATATCTGCTATGGTTACAAGTAAAGAAGCTCCAGGAAAGTACCAACAAGTCGAGTCTGCAGTATTCCTTCTCCTCTGCTCTAAGGACTGAAATGATGGACTAAGAGAAACCAATGAAAGTTTAAGTGGTTTAAGTTTATAGTGGTTTTCCCTTTTCTCCTTGAAAGCATAGTTCCCAGTCCCCAGAGAAACTCATAGCTGGTCTTAACTTTTGTGTATGAACTGATTTTATTGGGAATGCCACCCACAGGCATGACTTGGGAGTCCAAATCTAGACTCCAACCCCCTCCAAGTGAAGTTCTTTAAGAGAATAAACAACCAAGAGAGTTCAGAAAGAACCTCAGATTAGAACTCTGCCTGGGGCTTCTGTGTCCTTTGAGAGATTGGTCCCTGTTGCATCAGCCACACAGACCCACTTTCTTTATTATCATAATCCACATCCCAATAGTCAGAACACATGTTAAGCTTAAATTTCAGTAGTTTCTATTACACTTGAAGTGTGAATATATTCTTTTCACAATGAACTCTCTTTCCAAGTAACACAAGGCATCTCCTCCATGCTGAGGTTCTCATATCCTCCCCTGCTGGGCCTGTTTCTGTTTTCCTTATTATTTGTGATCATGGGAATTTGAAAAAAAAACAACAACTTCATTGTTATAATTTTTTAAATTCAAGAAACCTCCCACACTTCCCCTTCCGTAAGAAAGTGCCGAGCATGGTGTCTTGCACGGGGTCGCCCTATGCCCTTTCAAACAGGAAACTTTCTGCTCTGAGTCATTCAAGGTATTTCTCCTTTACTCTGCTGTTGCTCTCAGACAACCAGAGATGGGATCCCAGCCAGAAGTGGCCCACGGTTTCCTTCCTGCCAACTCAAGTCAAAACCATCTTCAGGCATGAGCTGGATTAATGTCTGCATCTGGAGGCACACCTGTGTTCATTGCAGCATTACTTATAATAGCCAAATGGTACTCCATTCATGTCACTCACTATTTACAGTAGCTTCCTCAACCCAGATGCCCATCAAAGGATGAATGGATAAAGAAAATGTGGTATACACACACAATAGAATATTATTCAGCCTTAAAAAAGGAAAGAAATCCTATCGCATGTTCGACATGTGAGAACTTTGAGGACATTATGCTAAGTGAAACAAGCTACTAATAAAAAGACAAAAGTTATCCAATTCCATATATATGAAATATCTAACATACTCAAACTCATAGAAACAAAAAGAATTGTGGTTGCAACGCAGGGGTGGGGTGAGTGAGAAATAGGGAGTTGTTGTTCAGTGGGTACAGAGTTTCAGCTTTACAAGATGAAAAAGGTCTAGAGATCTGTTATATAACCATGTGAATCTAGTTAGCACGATGGAACTACAACTTAAAAATGACCAAGATGGTAAAGTTTATATTATGAGTTTTCTAGATCTCAGTTTTAACAAATAAAAAATTAAGTAAAATGGAAAAATAATTCACATGTTAGAAGAGACAAAATCCAGCAGTGGTCAAAATTATGACATGTAAGTGAAAAAATTTAAGGTAGCAATATTACCCTAAGATAAAGTAGAATTCAAAGCAATAAACATTATGCTAGTATAGTGTAAATAAAGCTTTTCCTATAATAATAAAAGTTAAAACCCAGAAAGGGAAAACAATACTCTGGAAAATTTAAAACTATATGCTACTCACTGTGTTCATAAAGCTTTATTTAAGAACCACAAATGCTGAATGTCTCTCTCACGTTAGTGTCTCAACTGAGCATTACAAGGGTGAGAACCATATCCATTTTGCATACTGTTTTCCTAGTGTCGTGCATTGTCCCTAACACATAGTAAGTGTTTAATATGTGTTGAGTGAATAAATAAATTAAAAGGAGGGACAGAGACAGTGTAGAGTCTAAACTATGGGTCTGGAAGTTATAAATCCTTCAAATGAGTTGAAGGATGACTTAGGCCCATGATAGAAAGAAAGAGAAAAAGAGAAAGAAACACTCAAATACTTCTCTCCTCAGATCCAGACCCATATAGTCAACAGTCTTTGGGTATCTTGGGTGTCCCAAGAACTTGTTGAAATCCACATGCCTAGGACCAAATGCTATGTCTTCTAGTTGCAACACTCTATTCAACAAAACAACAAAAATGAAACCTCCACAGAAAACAAAATAAAAAACAAACAAACAAAAAACCCACTTCTGTCCCTAACTCCATGAATGCCTTCATTTCTCTTGTTCAAAAATTAGAGACCCAAGTGTCATCCCTGTCCCCTCCCTCTCTTTCCCACTCCATACAAAGAATCAACCACTGAGGCCTGTCCCTGTATGTACATCCTTAGTAGACTTCCTGATTTTCTTTTGGCACTACCTAAAAGAAAAACTATTTTTCTTTTTCTTTAGAGCAGTGGTTCTCAACCTTTCTAACACCGCAACCTTTTAATACAGTTCTTTATGTAAATATCTGTGTTTTCCGATGGTCTCAGGCAACTCTGCTAGTGGTTCTCAACCTGTGGGTTCCAACAGGTTGACAACTGCTGCTGTAGAGCCTAAGATCATCAGAAAACACAGATATTTACGTTATTCATTAACAGTAGGAAAATTACAATTATGAAGTACGAAAATAATTTTATAGTTGGGGTCACCACAACATGAGGAACTGTATTAAAAAGTCGTGGCATTAGAAAGGTTGAGAACCACTGCTTTAGAGTAATGTACTATGTGCTGGATCTGATGATTTAGCATTTCATATACATTATCTCCTTTCATCCACACTTATGACTATTTTTCAATCCCATTTACAGATTCAGAGATCTTCCTGGTTATATCTTTTCCCTAGCACTAGATCATCTGAGAAGACTTTGTGGAGACATTTGCTCAAAGTCTTGAAGGATAATATGATTTTTATGGGGCAAGAAGCGGAAAGCATATACCATATAATTTCAAAGAACACCCAGAAAGAGCAGAGGGAAGAAGGTATCTGGGCACAGCTGGCATGGCTCAGTGGTTGAGTGTCAACCTATGATCCAGGAGGTCATGGTTCTGATTCCAGGTCAGGGCACATGCCTGGGTTGTGGACTTAATCCCCAGTAGGGGTTGTGCAGGAGGCAGCCAATCAATGATTCTCTTTCTTCATTAAAGTTTCTATCTCTCTTGCCTTCTCCCTTCCTCTCTGAAATCAATAAAAATATATTAAAAAAAGAATATATCTGGAATGTGGTTGTAGACAGTGATGGTGTAAGAAAATGTTTTTACTTAGAGGCAATAAGTTAAAATAAGCAGCTACTAAGCAAAACATTTGCAAAATGCTTCTTTTCCCCTTTTTTCAAATATAAAAAAATAACAGAAATGGCTTCAGAGTTCTAGTGTGCTGGGTATAGTGCTGCAGCTTTCATTTGCTCTGCACCTAATTTTACTGTAACCCTGCATTGAAGGCTCAGTATCGGCCTCTGACACAATAGGAAACTATGAGGCTGAGTAACTCTCCCCCAATTTCCAGAAGGCAGAGAGTCTAGCACATTCTCTTTCCACTAAGGGCAGGGGCACCATAGAACCCCAATTTCCACTGCTTCCCATACCCCACTACTAACTTCAGACTCTACAGGGGGTCTTCTTGGTAAATAGTTACTCCTTCTGGTAAAAGGTGTCTTTAGCTGAATTTGGAAAGACAGTATTAGTTAGCTATAAAAATGGCTGTCCTGGCCAAGACCTACCTAAGTCTAAAACTTAGACTCTCCAAAAAAGACAAATTATTTCCTTGATTTTTGAGTTCATGGTTTCACTTTAAAATAAATTTTAAAAGACTTTTTGATGCTGATGCAAAACAAGTTCAATTAAGTACTACATGGGATTCCAGAAAAGATTCTAGAGCAGAAAAAGGACATTAGGTAAAAGCAGTAGCAATCTGAATAAAGTATTGACTTTAGTTAATCATGTATTAAGATTGGTTTATTGATTGTGACAAATGTACCATGACATAAGGTATTAACATTGAAGAAGGTGAGTGATGAGTATATAAGGAACTCCCTGTATTATCTTTGCAGCTTTTCGGTAAATCCAAAATTATCCCAAAATAAAACATTTATTTTTTAAAACCCCAAATGTGTGTGTTTAGTTAGTTGTATGTGTTTCTATGTGTTACTAGAGAGAAAACACAACCACATTCTTTATAGTTTGAATGACAAAAATACTATAAAGTGTTGATTAAAAGGAAAAGGAAAATTTAAATTCATTCTTTGGTAATCCGAAGCAATGAAAATGTGCACGCCACCCCCTGCCCTAGCTTGGTAGGGCTGATGATTCTATTATTTACCCCACTCAATCCTCTCCCCCCACCTCCCACCATTAGGGAGAAAGCCTCCTAGAATGCTTTGTGGCACAAACATCTTGTTTTAGGCCCATGTTTAGACTGGGATTAAAATAGGATTATTTACACCACATAGGCACCCCAATGGGAAAGGACAGGCCACCCCTACATGATACTAAACTTTTCTGTAAATACCACTCCCCAGCATCCACTAATAAACTAAGCAAAGCAGATCAAGTGTGTTTTGGTTGTTCTTAGCAAAAAGTTTCATACCAGCAAGCAGCTGTCACTAAACTCCTCATTCTCAAGCCAAAAGGACTGATTTCTTGGGACTGATGATGCAAGCAGTGCTAACCTAAGGTTTGTATTCTAAGAAAACTCTCCTTTTAAAGCTGTAGTTATGGGGTAAATAACTAGGACTGAACAGTTACTAGTTATCGACAAGGCCTTGCACAGACTAGTTTACAGAGGCCTAGTTTATGTATACATATATGAGGAAATAGATTCTCATACAATGTTCTCACATCAGTTTTCTTTGCCTTATATGCACTCCTATGTTCATGCAGGCTTATTTACAATAGCTAAGATCTGCTAACAGGTCAAGTGCCCATCAGATGAGTGGATAAAAAAGCTATGGTACGTTAACACAATGGAATGCTATGCAGCTATAAAAGAAGGCTCTCTTTGCCTTTGAGACAGCATGGAGGGACTTGGAGAATATTATGCTAAATGAAATAAGCCAGTTAGAAAAAGCAATATCACATGAACTCACTTATATGTGGAATCTAATGAACAAAATCAACTGACCAACAAACAAGGTCCAGAGGCATGGGTGCATGGAGCAGACGGACAGATCTCAGATGGCAAAGGTAGAGGGGCTGGGAAGAGATGAACCAAATAACTTGTATAATTTATGCATAGCTCATGGACACATGGTGAAGGCCTGGGGTGGGACAAGGACTGGGTGTCGAGGGGCAAAGGTGGGGGTGAAATTAGAGGACATCTGTAATACTGTCAACAATAAAAGACATATATTTTTTTTAAAAAAGAAGAAAAGAAGGAGCAGCAGCTCCCATTGGTTTAGCGCTCGCTGCCCCCAGGCCCTGCCCTCAGGTTTACAGCTTTATCTCAGCAGGAGGTTCCTCTCTCACGCAGGATCTGCCTGGCGCTGCTACCAAAGGCTTGTCACAGCACCAGAGACTTAGGCCCAATGCCTTTATTATCTCATTTATGTGCAAGTCCCCAGGGAGGATGGACTCTCACAAGGATGAGTCAGTGGCTGGACAACATGGAGCTAATCTGGTTTTATCTCTGCTCTGCTTTCCTTGGGTTACTTCCTCCTAAGGCTTATCTCAGGATGACAGCACCAGGTTCAGGTCACCTCCAGACATGACAATAGTCAGAGGAAGAGGCATCGGATCTGCTCTGAGAATCTCTCTTAAGAGCTAAGAAACTTTCCCGTAAGTCCTCCCCTCTGCAGGGTTCCTGCAAGTAGCATGACGGGTTTAAAGACCTAACACCTCAGAAACAGACTGGGTTTAACTTCAGACCATATACTCCACCCAGAGTGGGGAGGAGGGGGTGGTATCCGCCTCCTTGAGTCACATCACCCAGTTGGGGAGGGGCAGACAGCTATGCAATAGCAGGATTCGGTTAACAGTGGTTGGCAAACTGTGGCTTGAGAGCCACATGTAGCTTGAAAGATGCAGTTTGCTGCTCTGTTGACTAATGAGTTTGCCGACCACTGTCATATACTACCCTTTACCTCTTTGCACACAATATGCCACAATTGCCTAATCCTCATACCTTCCAACTACATGGAAACAATCTAGTCCAGTAGTTGGAAAACTCATTAGTCAACAGAGCGGCAAACTGTGGCTCGGGAGCCGAGTGTGGCTCATGAGCTGCTGTTTGCTGACCACTGGGTTAGGAAGAAGCAGATGATAGATGCTGAGAAGGACAGAGCATTTGCGACAGGTGTATACTGGTAAGTTCATTTTACAAATGAGCAAACTGAGGCTCAGGGAATAACTGCTTACCTAGGTGCACGGCTTGAAAATAATGGAGCTGGGATTTGAACCCGGTCTGTACAGCTCCAAAGCCTGTGGGCCTCTTCTGTAGTTACCCAGGAAGGGAAGCCAGGACACCCAGTCCTTGTTCTGGCAGCATCATTAGCTCAGGGTGTGTTCTGGGGTCATTTCTCCCCTCCTTGAGCCCCACTTCCCTATTCTAAGTGTAATGATGCCTTCAGGACTTCACACGCAGAGTCCAGGTGGACCACCCATGAGATGAAGGATGTGAGTACCTGGGCAGCTGCAGGTCTAAGGTGAGTTCAATCCTTAGTCTGTCCCTGACCAGTGAGACCTCTGATAAGTCCCTTAACTAGTCATTCTATTAGGGGATGAGGATGCCAATAGCACACGCTTGTTTATGTGGATCACAGAAATCCACAAAGGCAAATTACTTGGCTTAGGAAGGTGCCTGGAACACAGTGATTCCTTTTTCTATTTTCTCTATAGGGAATTCAGTTTCATCCTCCAAGCATGGAACAGAGGGAAAAACACCCTCAATTAAAAAAAAATATTTACCTAAATTAAGGGGAGGGTGAGGAAGGGGGAAGAGAGAGAAAGAGAGAGGGAGAGAGGAAGGGGGAGAATTTTGAAAGGCAAAGCCAATGGATTGGCATCGAATGGCATTGCTTGGGCTTTGCTACCCCCTCGTGGCCACTCTGAGGTATAATGGGCCTGTAATTGCAGCCTGGATTGCAGGAGCTGGGAGAGAGAGGTACATTCTAGTTCCCCAGGGCTAAGGGGGAGGCTACCGTCTGTGTCCCATGTGCTTTCTGGGCTAGTGGGAGAGCTGCACTGAGGAGCCACAAGTCCAATGCCTTCCATAGACAAACAGGAAAATTATGATCCTGAGAACAGGTGGGACTTCTCTGAGGGAGGCAACCAGGGTAGGAGCCAGTAACCCAGGTCTCCAGACCTCAAGTCCTTGCCTGAAGCATCCGACTTCATGGGTGTGAGAGAAGCTCCAGTGACCATCTGTACTCACCTGCCCATCACGGTGGGGGGTCCCTCTCAGCACCTGTGTCAGTTAGTCCTTCAGCCTTAGCCTGGGGCCCAGACACCACTCCTCTGCATTCTCCCCTTTTGGAGCCAGTTCCTTCCTCGGAGGGTCCCCAGCCCAGCCTCTGACACTGCAAGGCTATAGGAGTGAGAATGGGAGGACCTGGAAGATGGAGGAAGTGCTTCCTTTCCCGGTGCATCACCTCCCTGAATCCTGTAAGACAGACGGGTTAGCCCAGGGTAGCGTTTGCTTTTCAAAAATCTCATTGTGAAGTACAACACTCACAGGTACAAAATTTAAGGTGGACTCACTCTAGGAGGGGAGCCCTAAGGGTCTCATCCTTGTGACAACCCTGAGTGAGGGAGCAAAGTGTGACACTGAACTGCCACCGTGGGCACTTGGGGCTCCATCCCATTGGGAAATCTCTAGGAGCCTATAGAATGTGCCTCCCACTCGTCCCACAGGAGGCCGGGAAGGCAGGGCACTGTCCCTCACTCCTGTGTCTTACTGTCTGCAGGTTGTCCCTGGGGCACTAACTCCCCTGTGAACGTGGACTGAACAAGCGTCTGTGACACTAGAGGAAGGACTCAGGCAGAGAGAGAGAGAGAGAGAGAGAGAGAGAGAGAGAGAGAGAGAGAGAGAGAGAGAGGTTATCAGCGCCAGCTGTCCACTGCATGCTCAGGTGAAGTCAGGGCCTGGACTGAGGCATCAGTTATGTCTGTAGCAGTCCCTGCTTTGCAATGCATTTGGCTCATTGAGCCTGCCTGTTATTGATGCTCCGAGGTGATGGCGGCTGGTTACAATCTCAAAAAAAAAAAAAAGACTTAGAATGGGAGGGTTGGTGTCCACTACTACAGCTGGTCCTAGGGCTATGATTACTCTTCAGCACCTCCTTTCTCAGTCCCCATTCTGGCTTGCCCTCCCACTCAGCTGGCACTGCATAGGCCTGGATGACCCAGACCTTCATTTCTGAGGGGTCTCAACAACGGTCTCCCTGGGCCTTGTGGGGCTGTGGTGGCTGCAGATACTCATTCACAGTTGCTTCCAGGCATGGCAATGGCAGGAGATATCCCTGAAAGCTCTCCGAGCTCCACGCATGCTCCTTTCTGCTCACAAGCTGCAGCCCTCATTCCTCAGCAGAATCAGGCTCAGTTACCTGCCGCTCTGAGTGTAACAGTCCCAGGTGATTAGGGAGCAGGGTTAGTTTTAAACTCAATGATAGATGATAGAAGGGATCCTCTTCCCATCTCCACTCATCTGCCCCCCACACATCAGAGACAAGCACCTCTAATTTTAGAGCATGAAGTTGTAGGGATGGGAAACAAGAAATCCTTCAGTTGGGTTGCTGGAGGGGACCACTCCTACTTCCACTTCCCAAAGGCATGTAGCTTAGCTACCCAAGCTGGTGCCCTAACCAAGCCTTTAAAAAGGCAGTTCAACCAAGCTTTAGAGCAGGAACCACTAGTGGGATTCCGTTGCCGTGTGTCCTGTGTCAAGTTCCCTTCTCCATGAAGTAGGGTATTTGCTCAGAGACGTTATTCATAATTCCATGTAGAAGAACAAACATGTGTTAGGATTATTTGGAAATGTTTATTCTATTCTATTTTCTTGAATTATTTGTCAGTTCTCTCAACAATTCCACACTGTCTTGATGGCCTTTATAGCAAGTCTCCCTCCTTCTGATGGAAAAATATCTCTATTCTTGATGGGCTGGGCCTCACTCTTTATATTTCAGCACACATATTAACCCATCCTGTCCATTCCATAAAAACTATGTTGGGCTTTTGAGTGGGATTGCCTCAAATCTATAGTCCATTTTGAAGGAATGGACATCTTTCCATCGAGTTTTTTTAACCCATAAACAAACCCATTTCTTTGGGTTCTCTTTAATTTATCCCAATAATGTTTTATAGATTTCTGTGTAGAGCTCTTGCACATCTTACATTGCATTTATTCCTAGGTATTGGATGTTTTTGATGCTCTTAAATTGGAACTTTTAATTTTTTAAACTTTTGGCTGCATATAGATTTTCAACTGATTTTTGCGTACTGCTTTTATATCCAGCAAATTTGTCCAACTTATTATTTTTAATTCTTTTGGATTATCTAAGTACATGTGAAGAAAGACAGTCTAATTGCTTCCTTTCAGATCCTCATGATTTTTTTTCCTCTTGCTTCTTTGCACCATTTGGGTCTCTATGTGACAGTGACATTATGTGATGAGAGGAGGCATCCTTATCTGTTTCCTAATCTGAAAGAAAAAAATATTCAACATTTTACCATTAAATATTATGTTTAATACTAGAGGCCTGGTGTATGAAAATTCATGCACTGGAGGGGGAAGGGTCTGTCAGCCCCACCTGCCCCTTCTCACAGTCCAGGAGCCCTCAGGGTGTGAGGTGACCCGGCGATCAGAAGGCAATGCCCCATCACACCTCTGCTGCTGCCACTGCTGGCAGCACAAGCCTTGACGGGCCCTAGTTACCTGAGTTTGGGTGGCTCTGGGAGGCTGGGAAGCTGCAAGGCTTGCCTGCACCTCAGGCCAACCTTGGACAGCTGGGGGGCTGAGGGTAGTGGGGGACTCCAGAGGCAGGCACACAGAGTGGCTAGGCCCACCTGGGGCCGGGTCTGGCCTTGCTGTGTGCCTGCTGCCCCAGCAGGCCTGAGGGGACTGGGAGCTGCCATCTTGTGGCTGTGGGTGCCGCCATCTTTGAGAATGTTATTAGCATATCACCTCCTTATTGACTGTGGGCACCGCCATCTTTGCAATGGTGTGAGCGTCAATTAGCATATTCTCTATTAGATAGGATAGCTCTTGCTTTTAAACGTTCCTTGTAAATATTTAAAACATGTTGATTGCAGCCTGTGAGACTCAGCTAGGCCACTCTGGAATCTCAATCCACACAGGTTGAGAAAATGTTTGTTGCTTTAGGCTGCTAAGTTTCTGGGAGAACTAGTTACTAGTAAACAACAAATGTGGAAGGGATGTGTAATCCTCTCCTCCATGTCCCACCTACAGTGATATTAGGAGCACCGTGTGGCAGAAAGGGCATGGGTTTCAGAATCAGGTAGACTGAGAAGTCCACTCCTACCCTATGAACTATTTAATATTAGTTGTCTCAGTTTTCTCCTGGAAAATAGAAATAACATCCCCTCCTAGAGGTGCTATGATTCAGTGTAGTAGGGTGAAATTCTCAATACAGTGTCTGGCACACAGTAGGTCTTTTTATCCACAGTTCCCTTCTTTTACAGAAGTCCTATCATTCCCTTTACATACAGTGATCATATTTCAGATGCCATCAGAATATATTGTGTAGCAATGGGGTAGACTCTGCTCTGGAATATCTTAGAAATTCAGGACATCTTGTTGCCGAAACACTGCATAAGCTCCCCTTCATTTTTTTTTTTTTTGTTGACAGGCATTGAAACTGCCTGTGCTGACCATCTGGATTCTTTCTCTCGCCCTGGTTGGGCCACTGCTGTGCATTACGATGAGTTAGATATCACACGTCATTAGCAATTGAGCCAGCTGTGTAGGATCCATTTCACTGGGAACCCACAGGCCGCACTTTGAACCAAGCCTTGACAATTCTTGTTGCTGCTGTTAGAAGTAAATGCTAAGATGTAAAGTAATCTCCCACTGTCTACACTCTCTCTTCAATGGATGTCAACAGCAACATGGAACTGGGCACCCGGACTAGAAGTTGCCCAGCGAGGTAGGATTTGAGAAGCATTTGGCAATCACTAGGTACTCAATACGTTTTTTAAACAAGTCTTCCTTGTGCCAAGGTGTCAAAGAGTGGGCTAGTGGGATACTGACACTGCTTGCCTGTGTGGTCTAGGGCTCAGAGAATGTACATCACCTGGCAGCTTGAGACTCAGGCCCATCCGGGACATATCCACTCAGGATCTGCATTTCTACAAGATCCCCATGAGTAGCGGTAACTCAGATGGGAAACTGAGAGGATGTAAGATGTTGATGACATTGTGGTAAAGGTGGTCTGCAAATGTTGTGGGCTCTCCCTGTGTTTGCTGCATCTGAATAAGAATGACTTCCTCTTGGCATGAAACTGAACTCCCAGGAGGACTTGCTCCAGCACAGAAAAGCCAAACCACTAATCTGAATAAATAAGCATCAATTTTATTGAATCATGAATAATTTAAGACTGGTACAATCATCAGCTTTATTCTCCATGATGTGGGGCATGATCTCCAACAGATCACTGGAAAATCCAAAAACCTCATGACAAATGAAAATTAAATAGGGAGAGAGGGAGGGGAACAGGAAGGGAAGGAG
>PVJN01053900.1:0-13588 GCA_004026805.1 Lasiurus borealis | reverse complement strand
ACAGCGGTGACTCGGTCTGGTGTGGCCCTTTCAGAATCCGGCTCTAAGCCCCCTCCCACCCCCTGGTCCTGAGCTGGTGGCACCGGGCTGCCGGGCTGCGCCTGCTGCCGAGCTCAGAACACGGAGGCGAATCAGAGCCAAGAGGGTGGAGACAGAAGAAGCTTCTGGAGCCTTACAGAAGAATCTCTGAAATGCCGCCATGTTCTGCAGACCAGGCACTAAATTATTCCCCCCGGCCTGCCCTCTACCACCCTCCCAGTCCTTCTGGAACCCAGAAAGGACTGCAGCCGAGCCCTCCCGAGCAGCGCCTCGTGCCCCGCCACGCTGTCTCCAGTCACCGCGATGCCTCTGCTCTGATGCTGCTCCCGCATTCCAGGACAGGACCCCACCCAACGGGCCTCCCAGAGGCGCCTCTGCAGATGGTCTGCCAGCGACCCGCGGCCCAGCCGCCTCCGGGCGCTCACAGCCAAGGGAGGCCCCTGTCAGGGAGGGAGAGGCTGAGAGGCCCGGCCTTCGATGGGCTGCTCCGTGGTGGGCAGTGCCTCTCAAATGAGCTTCCGGCGCTGCCCCCGGAGTGCGAGCAACCCTGGTGCGCCCCAGCTTTTAGACCAGTGGTTCTCAGCCTTCCTAATGCCACGTCCCTTTAATGCAGTTCCTCATGTGGTGGTGACCCCCAACCATAACATTATTTTCCTTGTTACTATAATTTTATGGTTGGGGGTCACCACCACATGAGGAACTGCATTAAAGGGGCGTGGCATTAGGAAGGCTGAGAAC
Source organism: Lasiurus borealis (assembly GCA_004026805.1). Taxonomy (NCBI): domain Eukaryota; kingdom Metazoa; phylum Chordata; class Mammalia; order Chiroptera; family Vespertilionidae; genus Lasiurus; species Lasiurus borealis. Next base: position 12,811 of record PVJN01053900.1, on the reverse strand, counting down.
CACTGTTTTAGACGGAGGGCTGTCTTCATCCTCTGACTCTCAGTCTGCAAGTCACGCATCCTACACGCCAGCCGGGCTCTCTCCCTGCGAGTGGTCAAACCAGGTCACGCCGGCCTGCATCGGCCTGCCCGGGTGCCGACTATACATCTAGGGAGAGGAGACCTGTTCAATACAAATCTCAACTGATGACCATGCGGCATGCATGGCTCGCCTTGGATAAAGAGCAGGATGGGCAGCAACGTGCCAGCTGCAAGAAGTCACCTCCGTTAGGTGCACTCCGCTGCTCTGACCCATTCAAAAGGCACCCTGAGGTCTGAGGGAGAGGTCTCCAAGGGCCCACATCTGCAGAACGGAAGGACCTAGCTCCACATCTGGGCTAATCCCGAAATACAAGCTGACGAGACTGATCTCTAGTGACACATCAGCAGCGACATGCTGTCTGCCACACACACCAGTGCTGGCAGAGTGTTTGCCGTGCTGAAGAGCATCGGAAACTGGCGGCAGGACTTTGGTCAAAAGACTGTAACACATGCGAAAAGAACAGGTAAGAACATTAACTATACATACATATGTACACACTACATACATCTGTATGGATGGCACAGATGAATGTGTGAGAATAATCATAAAAATGCTAAAAAGATTAAGAAGAGGGGACTAGCCCTCCCAGACATTAAAACATTATAAAGCATTAAAAGCACTACAAATTAAAAGTCTGGTATTGGCACTTGTACAGAAAGACCAATGGAAAGAGAGAGAGAGAGAGATCAACAGACCTAAATATGTATGTAAATTTGGTGGATGTCAAATATGTAGGAAAAGATGGACTTAGTAAAAGGCATAGGAATCATTCAAAATGTGACACATGCATATTAAATGTAACAAGACACCCGCTTTACCCATCAGAGAGATGTCTTTACAAATCTGCTCGCGTGCTCTGAGGATGGGAGGAAAACATGCTCTTACCCCCTGCTGGTAAGAAAGCACATTTGTACAGTCTCCAGAAGGTGAGTGGGTGATACCCACACAGATGTTTGTGCACATACCCTTCCACCAGTTCTAGCAACAACCTGCATATGCTCCGCTGTACACAGAGTAGTACATGCAGTGTTCTTCCAAACTGCACTAGGTAAGACTGAAACCACCCAACGGTCCACCAGCAGGGCCTACTTAAACAATGATGGTCCATCAGCGAGGCATCGTTAGTCAGGATGAGGCGGCTCTAAATGTGCCGCCATAAACCATCTCCAAAACATATAATCGGGTGAGGTGGGGAAAGCAAGATGCAGAACACTGGGCAATATGCATTGTGTATTTTTCAATGTGAACATATATACGTCAGGTAACTCTGGAAGAAACTGGTCACCGTGTTTGCCTCTGGGTAGGGTACTAAGTTAGGAGACAAAATTCCTTTTCACTGTAATTCATTTTTTTCAAACCATGTGCATGTATTACATATAATTAAATAATACATACACCACCTGGACCCACCCCCACGATTCATCTATCCACACCGTCAACGACTGAGCAGACAATGGGGTTACAGGCTCGCTCCATCAATTAATCGTGGGCAAGAAAGGTCATCCCTCTGACCATCCATCACAATACAAAAATGCAGATTGCAGCACTATCTCTCCTGAAGACTGACTAAGATGAAAAGCCCCAGCACACAGTAGGAATTTGCTATCTTCCCTTGGCGGACTCTTAAGAACGCTTTGTATGAAGATGACAAAACCATCTAGTATATCAACCTCTTTACAAACTAGCCTAGGTTTGGAAATCTACGGGTATAAAGTGATCCCATTTTTACATAAGAATTGTGTCTAGACACACACACCATTTTATCCATAGAAAGCAAGCTATGGGCCAGACTTATTTTGGGGAGGCGCTATTAAGGTGGCTTCTGATTTTTTTTTTTGCTTTTTTATTCTAAAACTTTTATTTTAAATTTAGTTTTTATTGAAATATAATTGATACATAACATTCTCTTAGTACCAGGTGGACAACATGATTCAATCTGCACTAATAAAAGAGAAAGATGCAAATTGACTGTACCTTTGCGACACCCACCAGCCAATCAGGGGTGAGCATGCAAATCAACCCAACAAAGGTGGTGGATAATTTGCATATGTAGGCCTCCCCATGGCTTCTGATTTTTAAAATATCCATCTTTATCTAAACTTTCCCCACTGAGGATAAATTACCATCGGAAGAAATCTGTTACAAAAAAGAGTTTGAATGCCAGAAGTATGTACGGATCCCAACAGATATTCCACTTATCTTTTGAGACTGCTAACAGCAAAAGTCCCGCAGGGCAATGAGAGAACCACACCAGCCCTTATAACAGCATGTGATTGGTCCTCCAGAGAGGGTCTCGCATCAGGCTAATAAATTGATGCCTGCTGTTTACCTGAAAGCTTCTTCAAACCCCCTCTTGGTTGAGTTTTGGTGCGAAGACCATCAACCCAGCCAGCAGGCCCCCTGGTTCTCCTGGGCCAAGAAGCACCCGTCACCCGCCCGCCAGCTCCCGGCGGGCACCCACCTTGCCATCAGAGGCCGTGTTGATGCGGTAGTGGTACACCCTGCCTTCGTACCGCAGCGAGATGGACCGCTGGCCCGGGCTGCTCTCGCTCTCCCGCACCAGGAAGCTGCCGTTGATGCCGCTGCTCAGCAGGTACTCGGCCGCGTTGCGCGACACCGGCCCGTGGTACCAGGAGTGCTTCTCCAGGCTGTTGACGGGGGTGATGTAGTTGCTGGGGACCCAGCCTTGGCCATTCTTGGTTTGGGCTTCACACCACTCCCCATTGTGATTGTAGCCTAGAACCCGGAGCTTTTCACCTGAGGAGAAAGAAGCAAACCAGACACATCACTTCATAGGCTACTTCGCTCATTCTCATTCGTCTTGTATGTTGACTAAAAATCCCCAAATTCCCACGTACCGACTTCAACAAGTCCACATAAATGTGTGCATTTTCAGTGTAAAAGTATGTTTGTACTGAAAACCGAGATAAACATACAGCCTCAGTTTTTAGAGCTCTATTATGTTTTGTTTAATCAAGTGCCCTAATACAAGAAGCTTTTTAGGAAAAAAAATACCTTTTCTTCCTCCCTCCCTTCTTCCTTTCCTTCTTTCCTTTTTTTAAAGTGTTTTGCCCAGTTGTTGTGACTCAGCAGTTGAGCACTGACCAGAAACCAAGAGGTCACTGGTTCAATCCCAGGTCAGGGCACATAAAAAGTTTTCAGGCTTGCCGAAACCGGTTTGGCTCAGTGGATAGAGCGTCAGCCTGCGGATTGAAGGGTCCTGGGTTCGATTCCGGTCGGGGGCATGTATCCTGGTTGTGGGCACATCCCCAGTGGGGGGCGTGTAGGAGGCAGCTGATCGATGTTTCTCTCTCATCGATGTTTCTAACTCTCTATCCCTCTCCCTTCCTCTCTGTAAAAAAATCAATAAAATATATTAAAAAAAAAAAGTTTTCCGACTCAATCCCCAGTAGGGGTGTGCAGGAAGCAGCTGGTCAATGATTCTCATCACTGATGTTTTTCTCTCTCTATCCCTTTCTTTCCCTTCCTCTCTGAGATCAATACAAACTTTTTTAAGTGTCGTTGGGTGTCTGGTCCGGTACCTTTTTCAGGATAGAAGGAAAGCTCTTTGGGGAAGGACTACTACACTGGCACTCCTCTCAAGAGAAGTGGCTCTGTTTTGGGCATCTCTGCCTCCCCGACTTCAAATCTGCTTTCTAATCAGCCAAGAGTGGAACAACCAAGCCGCAGATTCCCCCAATTTCTGGCTCCCCCAACAACCAGCCCCGCCCACAGCCTGACCTTTGGTGATGCTCAGAGTGTTGTCCCCGCTGGCCACGAAGTCATACAGTGCAACGAAGAGGTTGGGGTCATTTTCACTGGGCCCGGCGAGGAGGTTTTCCTTGGAGTTCCAGCGAGCTGCCTCGCTCAGACCTTGGGGCTCGAAGTCAGAGGCTACTGGCCTTTGGAGGGCTTCTGGAAGAGAGAGAGAGGATAGAAGAATTAAAAACAATAACAATTAGGGAAAAATTAATTTTATCCTCATGAGAAAAAAAAATCTGTTATTTCCGAAGTTATACATTCCTAATTTAGTTTGCTTCTTCACGCCTGCACACTGTACATGTTGAAAGAAAGGTGGCGTAAAGAATGAATGCTTCCTTTCCCCAATCTTGTGAAAAACACTAAGTATTTGCATTCCAACGTGGTGTCCCCAAGTAGTGTCAGCCATTTAAACGCACTAATCCATCCTCATAAGTCTGCCACTGCTTATGTTCTAGTATGGAGGGCACGTTTCTTGCTTTACAACATTAAGTTTACAAACATATGCATATCATTTCAAATACCACAGAAGGGCTTATGATGAAAAACACGTATTTTCCATCCACGCTCCTCTACACCTGGAGGCACCAGCTCTTTTGCTGCCATCACTCCCTTCTCTCTAACGTAAGCTGCATCACTACATCCTGCGTCCCGCCCCATCTCTCCTGCGCTGGACACTACTGGTTCCCTCTGTATTTTCAGTAACACACTCGCGCCTCTATTTCTTCTCCTACCAGCTAGAGCCAGTGTCCCTCCACCATCTACTGCAGAGGCTATGTTCACACCCTCCCTTCCTTCCAGCTCTCCTCACTCTGTGCTCACTCTGCAAAAGGGCCTTCTTTCCTCTTCCTTTTACCCGTGAAAGTCAGCGTGCCTTCTATTCTGTAAGAACAAAATCTTCCATGTTTTGTCCACAGGTAGATTCTAAAGGTTGGAAACCAATAAACATCTCTTTAATGGTTTACTGTTAGTCACTATAGGGTCAAATCATTCATTATTTCCCCTGAGGTTTCTTCCTGCTTTCTTTTCCTGAAGCACACTCAACCGCTCTAGAATCTGTGATGATGACAAGTAGGCACAAGGGTTCTCTGAAACCAGCAAATCTGCTCCAAGTGGATCTTAACAGCTGTAAGGACATTATGAAATGAACACGAACACTCGTTTAAGAAAACTACAATAAGAAATCAAACTTAAAAAGGGGGATGCGATTCTCATTTAAAAGAAAGATCTACCCATGCCGAGACCGGTTTGGCTCAGTGGATAGAGCATCGGCTTGCAGACTGAAGGGTCCCGGGTTCGATTCCGGCAGGGGGCATGTACCTTGCTTGTGGGCACATCTCCACAGTGGGGTGTGCAGGAGGCGGCTGATCGATGTCTCTCTCTCATTGATGTTTCTGACTTTCTGACTCTCTCCCTTCCTCTCTGTAAAAAATCAATAAAATATATTTGAAAAAAAGAAAAAAGAAAGATCTACCCGTTTGGTAACAAAACAAAACTGTTTTCATTTTCTCTCTTTGTGGATGGGCAATCACACCCATCTCGAGAATAGGCTGGCCCCGGCTGGTTTGGCTCGGTGGAGAGAGTGTCAGCCTGCAGACTGAATTCAGGGTCCTGGGTTCAATTCCGCTCAAGGTTACCTATCTCTGTTGCAGGCTCAATCCCTGGCCCTAGTTAGGGAATGGGTGGGAGGCAACCAATCGATGTCTCTCTCTCACATTGATGTTTCTCTTCCTCTGTCTCTCCCCCTCCCTTCCCGTCTTTCTAAAAATCAATGGAAGAATATCCCCGAGTGAGGATTGAGAACATCAAAAGCGAGAATAGGCCCGATTCTTCAGCAGTCACTTAAACACAAAACAAAAACCCTCTGTACGCATCCAGGACGTCTTAAGGGACCAAGCTAAACTTCCAGAAACATGACTGGAGAACTTTCAGAACGGACATTCTTTAATAACTCGCTGGAACAACCCAAGAGAACATAAGCGAAGGTCTTTCAATTCCAGTTTCTGTGTCCAGACTGAAGTAAACCTAAAAGAATGCATCTCAAATTATGTCATTGCTGTGCTTGGTAATTTCATCTTAGGAACCACAGGGATACACATCATTTAAAGGCAGAGAGTCCGGATGTGGAAAAGGCTCAGTGATGTTAGGTGTAGGTATGACCTGCTGAGTATTTAAACTGGCTCTTAAAGTGTGTTTAGTGCCATCGCGATGAAGGATTGATCAATTAACAGCAAAAAGCTCATTAAAGCAGGCAATTATTTTTTTTTATTAAAATATGCTGCCGAAACTGGTTTGGCTCAGTGGATAGAGTGTCGGCCTGGCGGACTGAAGGATCCTGGGTTCAATTCTGGTCAGGGGCATGTACCTTGGTTGCGGGCACATCCCCAGTGGGGGGTGTGCAGGAGGCAGCTGATCGATGTCTCTCTCTCATTGATGTTTCTAACTCTCTATCCCTCTCCTTCCTCTCTGTAACAAATCAATAAAACATATTTAAAAAATAAAGATAAATAAAATATGTGACCTCCACTCCCTCCTGGAATATGCACTGGTTTGCTTGTCTTGGCTGCAGGGCCAAGGACTAGCATTTCGTGTGGATGCGCACCCGGAGCTGGGAGTGTCTTCGGTAAGTCCTACCTGTCACACATTGTCCCACTGCCAGCTCCCTTTCCCGCGGGCGGAGGGACAACCGGAGCCGTGTGCTCTGTAATCCAGCACATCCCTTCCGATGACCGCAGGGCCTTCCTCACCTCACCTCCAGCCCAGGAGCCATTTAAAAAGTGACCGCCTTTACTGAGGCTGTCCAAAGCATTCCTTCTCAGAGGAAGAACTGCCTTTTCACATTTGCATTTCACTGGTTGCATATTAATCACGTAATTAAAACAACAAGTGTATCTAAAAAACAACAACAAGGAAACAGTTCAGGCTGCAAGTGCAGGGGCAGGAGCAGCGCTCACAGCAGACATGGGGCCGCGGTGGTTCTGTGTCTGTGCCGGGGCGAGGGCAGGTGAGCGCAAGGGTCAATCCAGCCAGTCAGTTAAATGGAAGCAGGTCAAAGAACGTCCACCATCATTAAATGAAGTAAATGAAACAAAGCATGATTCTTAACATGAAAGAACTTCTGCATATCAAAACAACAAGACAATCCCTCCGCTATGGAAAAGTAGACCAAGACCAGGAATAAGCGACCACTGGCCACAGACAGAGGGCGGGAGGGCATGTGCTGGGGTGGGCGTGACTGGGAAGATGTCAGTGAGGGGAAGGAGACTTCTGTAATACTTCAGACAGTAAGAATTTAAATGTAAAAAACCACGAATACGCAATCCACAGAAAACTTACATAACCATTAAAATGAAAAGCAGGTTAACTCTCTAGTAATCAAAGATGCAAATTCTCCATTAAACTGGCTGGTCCATTTTCTTGAGGCTGATAGTGTGAGACTTCAATAAGATGGACACTCTCATACCACACTTGTACTTGGTATAGAAACTGCTGTCACATTTTAGAAGGCCAACTGGAAATATGAAGCGAGTGTTTTAAAAATTCTGTAACACTTGTCCTACCTCTAGGAATTTATACTACAAGAGCCACACAATGGTCTATATAGAGTGATTTTTAAATAGCAAAACATAAGAGTACAAAATATTTATCAACACAAGCTAAGTGAGTCTGTGGTCCCCTCCACAAAATAGAATCCTATATAACAGAAGCCTATACAGTAGGTCCTCGGGTTACGTCGGAGATGGGACAGTTGGAAATCCGTCCCTACATTAGAGATTCGTCCCTAAGGCGCAACATAAGGCGATTTTCGCCATAAGTCGGAACCCACCTACATAAGCACCTATGTCACTCCCCTAGAGCACAGACACAACAGAATGAAGTGAAACTAACAACATTTTAAAAGAAAGATTACAATTCCTGACCTTTACTTGTGGTAAATAAATAATAAAAATATAAAGCAGCCCTAACCAGTTTGGCTCAGTGGATAGAATGTCGGGCTGCAGACTCAAGGGTCCCAGGTTCGATTCTGGTCAAGGGCATGTACCTTGGTTATAGGCACATCCCCAGAGGGGAGTATAAAGGAAGCAACTGATCAGTGTTTCTCTCATCGATGTTTCTAACGCTCTCTCCCTCTCCCTTCCTCTCTGTAAAAAAAAAAAAAATCAATAAAATATATTTTTTTAAAAACATAAAGCACATGTGTACATACATAAAAATGATGGAACTTTTTCTAAAATAAATAAATGGGAGATGGCGACGTAACCACGTAACAATGAAATGATGTTCGTTGAATGTGACACAATCCAAGGAATGCCTGTATGCTGAGTGTCTGGACAGCCATTCAACCAAAGCATCATATGCTAATGATATGCGAAGGCTGCTAAACCACCCGCTATGACACACACTGGCCACCAGGGGGCAGACGGTCAACAGGTCGACCAGTGGCTATGACGTGCGCTGATTACCAGGGGGCAGATGCTCTGACCAATAGGCCCGTATGGGGGTGGGCTGGCCAGACCCCACCCGTGCACGAATCCGTGCACCGGGCCTCCAGCACACTCATAAAGCCGTTCCAAATATTTTTGGAGAAAAGTCTAGAAGGAGCTACACTAAAATGTGAACAGTAGTTAACTCAGGGTGGTGTGTTAACAGTACCATTAAAAGTAGTTAAAAAGTGGTTCATTCCGGGTAAGCGAGATTACAAACATTTAGAATTTTCTCTAATTTTTCCTGCATTTTGGATGCGGATTGTTTTTATCATCGAAACACAATTACAAAAATAAGAGAAGACGGACAAACAGAAGGCAGCCGATGCTTATATAATCGATAAGCTGACATTAAAAGTGCACTGCGGGAGGAGGGCAGCCTCTCAAGTTGTCCTTAAAAAGTATCTGCTCGCTTCCCTCTCGCGTCCCAACCCCGGGGCCACGAGCACACAACCTTGGCAGGCCCGGCTCATACAGGAAATTAAACCCGAGTCATGAATACAGTGATGCTTTTCTCTGCAAATGCCATTTGACCTCTTCTATCAGGCATCCTGCCGCATCTGGATTTGATCAAAGCCAGTTACATAATCGGGGGGAGCGGCCTGGAAAACACCTGGAACGGGCGGCGTGCGGCTCCCCGGGGGTGACGGCGATGGGGAGTGCGGGCGGACGAGGGGCCGTCCCCACGCGGGGACAGACGCCGGGACGAGGCCTGTGTCAGGAAGGAAGGGGCCTCCCGCTGTTTTCTGATCCGACAGGAAGTGAGGAAATCCAGGGCGGTCTCCCCGTTCTCCCCCGGCCCTCCTCCGTTCCTCCGATGAGTGGCCGGAGCCCAAAGGGAAGGATTGCTCACGCATGCCTCTGGGCCGAGGCGCCGAGGCGCAGCCACGGTCCAGCCCCACGCCTTCCAGTCAATTCCCAGTCCAGGCTGATGTCAAAACTGACTCACAGCGGACGGTGCCAAGCGCCTTGCTTCATTTCATAGTGAACTGTGCTCGTCAACCTTCAAAATGAGTGCAGCTCGCGAGGCCAACGTTGCAGGAGGTACTTAGATCTTCCTTGCTTAACAGTGGACTTTCTGTCAGGAAGTTGAGCCCCTAAAGCAGCCTATCGGCTTCATTAAAAAAAGATGCCCCTAACAGCACCCCCTCCCCCCGTCCTTCCGATGGATCCTTCGGCTATTGTGAAATCTCGGGAAATAAAAGTTTAGCATCGGCTATTATTCGTGTGTGTGTGTGTGTGTGTGTGTGTGTGTGTGTGTGAGAGAGAGAGAGAGAGAGAGAGAGAGAGAGAGAGAGAGAGCGAGTGTGAGTGTGACTGTGTGTGTGTGAACATTTTCTGCAGCATCCTTTCTGGGTCATATTCCTTTTAAATATATTTAATATTTGTATCATCCAAAGTGCCTCACATCGCACGTTGAAGTCTACTGTTATTTCACCACAGTGTCAATGAAAAGGTTTCCATCATCAACCAAACTCGGGAAAAGCAATCCATCGGCCACGTTAAGCACCCAGAATTCTGACATCTGCAAACCTCTAGGAAGCGAGGGTCCCGACTACGAGAACATCAAACGCCGGGAACCGCCACCGCGTTCGCGGGGCGGGTGCGTGGCCAGCTCCGCACTCTAAGGAAACTCTAAGGAAACTCTAAGACAACGGGCCGGATCTTTAAAGCGCCATGAGATGGTCTGATACAAAAGCCCTTTCTCAGAGCGGTGAGTCACTGATGGGAAACGCGGACCAGATTCCCTGATACGGCCTATCTGGTCTAGACGTGCAGGCGGTGCTGGGCAGCGGGCAGAAGGGAAGGCCCGGGAACCACTTCACAGTCCGGGGGCGGGGGGCCTTCACCTCCAGGAAAAGCCTCCCTGGGAAGCTGTCCACCTTCCTGTGGACGCTGTGCCCACGGCCGCGGTCCTCCCTGCCCAGAGGGCACACCCCCATGCCAGAGCTGGGTGGGCCAGGGGGCAGGGGGGCGGACTGCTAAGCACCACCCCTTTACGTGTACTCAAGTTCGGTTCTGCACCCGAACTCTATTCCCATTCCCTCTGTGGGCCTTCACTCCTACCCCCGTTCCAGGAATCTCTGCGATTTAAAAATCTCTAAAACAGGCCCTCAGAAAGAGGGAAGGCTTCGTGTTTTGTTTCCCGCTCCGCTCCAGCGGATGAGATCATGCTCAGACTGTTCTCGAGTCAGTGCAAGTCTCAGGCCACTTCTACCGGGAGTTTGGAGGGAGGGCTGTTTCCCACAGTGTGAGCTCCATAAAGTCACTTATCTACAGCCACGTGGTCCTTTACTTTGTCATGTACACCCTCATCGGAGCAGTTAAAATCATTCTTATTTTCAAATATATTTTATTGGTTTTTCACAGAGAGGAAGGGAGAGGGATAGAGAGTTAGAAACATCCATCAGCCGCCTCCTGCACGCCCCCTACTGGGGATGCACCCGCAACCAAGATACATGCCTTTGACCGGAATCGAACCTGGGACCTTTCAGTCTGCAGGCCATGCTCTATCCACTAAGCCAAACCGGTTTCGGCCAGTTAAAATTACTTGAAAAACAAATTTATTAGCTAAACACAGCCTTGGCATGAACTTCACGATCTGAACGGAAATGTCCAGCCCCGCAGACACCGTGCCAGCAGCTGGGCGCAGGGGTGCGGCGCAGTGTAATGATGCAAGGAACCAGCGCGGGCTCTGCTCCGGGGGAAGGGGGGGGGGTGGGAGACACGGTTAATAAATGTGCGCAGGCCTCAAAGCGAAGTCCACCAGAGGCCAGTGCGGCTGCGGATGAAGGTAAGAACACAGACGCTGAGGGCCCGGAGCTGTGAGGGGCTGGGGAGGAGATGACCCCCCCAAACAAGACCGTGGCCAGCAAGGGAGCAGGGCTCACAGGGACCCGAGGCCAGCCTGACCACCAGGGCCACTAAGGGGTCTTCATCTGTGCTGTGCAGTGGACCTCGGGGTGACACTGAGGGACTCCGCCTCGGAATAAAGTTTGCAAATGCACAGAATGAGTGTGAAGAATTGCAAGGGGAAACAACTGTATTGAAATAGTCCCCCAAACTTTTTTTAAATGTGTGACAGTGCTTTTTATTAACGCATTTGGTATACGCTTCTTTATTAATAAATCAATGCTTCTGTGTTAACACATTAAATGACAAGATCCAGTGGTAACCGCTTTCAGTTCAAAGCAGGGATGAGTGTAAGTAAGAACCAAAACTGTTACATGATATGAAAATATCTCGTTTCTACTGGTGACAAAGTCACAAGGACTGCTAATATTACTGCAGTTTGTCTTGTAAGTTCTTAAAAGTGAAACACTAATTTTCAACTAGCGGTTAGTAAAAGACAGTTTAATATTTCCCACCCAAGAACGAGAACCCCTGAATTCGATCCCAGAACCCCAGGCTTCCGGCTGGCAGCTGCCTGTAACCTGCCGGGAGAGGAGGCCAAGAAACCATGAGAAGCCCAAATCATGCCACTTTCTTTCTACACAACGCAGTTTACACATTCCAGGCCAAAAGTCACACCGTTTGTAATCTCCTTTAAAAGGCATCAAGTTTAAAAAAAGTCATTTAAATTAGCCTAAGGCTTAAATATTTCCCCTGGAATCTTTTTACATTATAACGTTCCTAGCCAGTCCATTTTAGAAAACAAAATTCTCTGTCCTAACTTATTCAAAGTCTAGATAGTAACCTCTGAAGATAAACAGTCCCTGTAAGCCCCTCCCTTTACTGAAATGGAAAAGAAAGAAAAAAAGACTTTTATATCACCTTTTAAGAATCTGTTGCAGAGTCTACAGTTATGGGAAATGGAGTACAAAGATCTACATCAAATGAGAACCACCATCTTCAACACACTGAACACACTGACCACCTGTCATCTGTGCCCGTTCTGTCACATGTGCCCATTTCCCTCCCCCCTCCCATCAGTTCACACCCGCACTTGGCCACTCTCCCTCCTCATCTCTTGGCTCAGTCCTGTCCCTCCTCACCCACCACACCCACGTCTGGTCCCCCCGCTGACCCTGCCCAGACCAGCAGGGTCCTTCCTTCTAAACCGCACATCTGACCAAATCACTCTCCGTCAAAATCCCTTCTGCATGTCTGGGTGTCGGCCTGCCTGTCAATCACGTCGCCGGTCACCGGAAGCACCCCGGCACTAAGGACAGGGCCGTGCACGGAGCGGGCAGCCTGCAGACCCAGCGGGAGGCGCCGCTCCTGGCGGGTGCCCGTCCTCACCCCGTGGCTGCGCTTGATCTTGGGGCCACCACTGCCCGAGTCCGAGCTCCTGAGGCCGGCACACGAGGCCCTTTGGGGTGTGGTCGTGGACCACCTTCTCCAGTGACCCCTACTTTCCACTCCAGCTTCCCCCAGGCAAACCCTGTTTCTGCCTCACCTGTGAGCGCCCTGACACGGCCATTTCCTCGCCCTGGAACGCATCCTCCCGACCTCACTACCGCTGTGACCCTCCGATCTGTCCCTCC
>PVJN01053899.1:0-13588 GCA_004026805.1 Lasiurus borealis | reverse complement strand
TTCATTCATGTTGCGGTGTGTAGCAGTAGCTCATTAGTTTTCATTGCTGTGCATCATCACATGACATACCAGTTCATTCTAAGGGTGGGCACTTGGATTGTTCCCAGTTTCTGGCTTTTATAAAAAGTGCTGTTGACAATGCCTCTTGTTTTTCATTTTGCTTTTTCACCCCATTCAATATCATGGGATGTATCCTTCCATGTCATACGTATAGATTTACTTCATTATTTTTTAGTATCTCACACAAACATTTGTATAGATATACCATAATTCATTCATTCTCAACTTTTGTTTTATTTTATTTATCTTTATTGTTGAAAGTACTACAGATGTTCCCCTCCCCCCACCCATTAGTGATTCTCAACTTTAAGTTACTTCCAGGTTTCACTACTGCATATCTTCATGCACTTTAAAAATATTTCTGTGAGGTAGGGAACAAAGATTAAATTTATATGTTAAAGTGTATTTACATTTTAAATTGTGACAGATTAAAATATTCCTTTCCAAATATATTATTGTGTCAGAATACTGAATTATATCATACTTGCACTCTTAATAATAGTTTCCTTTTGCAAGCCTTCCACTGATTTTTAAATTATGATTTTTAAAACATTTGCAAGTCATTGGCAATGACTTTTTTAAAAAATTTTCCTAATTACCACAATTTGAGGGTCTTTTAATAATTTTACTTGCTATTTAAATCTTTGAATTGGCCTTTTCATGGCCAAACCATTTTTTCTATATTTTCTTTTTGTTGATATGCAGCAATTATTCTGGCTGTTAATCAAAATTTTGCAATATTATGGTTAGTAACATTTTTTTGTGATAGCTGTTGCAAAAATCCTCCAACTTTGTATTGTTGTTTTTTTTGCGGTTAAAATATACATAACATAAAGTTTATCACTTAAACTTTTTAAAATGTACAATTCAGTAGCATTAAGAACATTCACACTGTTGTGCAACCAGCACCTACATTCACCTCTGGAACATTTTTCATCTTGCAAAACTGAAACTCTGTACCCATTAAACAATGTTTCCCCATTCCTCCCTCTCCAAGCCCCTCACAACCACCATTTTACTTGCTGTTTCTATGAATTTGACTACTTAGGTAAGTTAAGGGTATCTTACTTATTTGTCCTTTTGTGACTGGCTATATCATGTAGTATAATGTCTTCAAGGTTCATTCATATTGTAATACATATCAGAATTTTCTTATTTTTTGTACATATAGTAATATTTTATTGTATGTATATACTACATTTTATTAATCCATTCATCAATGGATACTTGGATTTCTTCCTTTTTTTTTTTTTGCTTTTGCAAATAATGCTGGTAAGAACAAAAGTCTCTGAGTCCATGTTTGTTTGTTTTTAATTTTAGGTGGCATACAATATTAGTTTCAGGTGTACAACATGGTGATTTGACACATATATTTTACTATGTGATCACCACAATAAGTCTAGTAACCAGTTGTTACAATATTATTGATTATATTCCCTGTGTTGTACACTCAAATGGCTTATTTACTTTAGAGCTGGAAGTTTATACCTCTTATTCCCCTTCACCATCTTCATCTGTTCCCCAGTTGTGATTTTTTTTTGCTCAGGCACACTTAACTACCATATAGGTAAAGAGGGAGGTTAATAGAAAAAGGAGACTCCTATAAAGTGGTGGAGAGGTATGGTTCAAATTAGAAATCACAATCATTAGTACTTTGGGGTTAATTACAATAAATTGTTACCTATTGAGCCTAATTATTCCAATTTGATAAATTCTGGAAACTGTATAAAGCCCGAAATTTATCAAAACATTGTAAAATGTATTCTTAATTTAGTCTCCAAAAGTTCCTGATAAGATCCAAAGGCTTATGAATCTGGGCACTAGAACAGGACAGTCGTGTATTCTAGTCTAAGCACCATGTGACCTGGAACTATTTCTTGCTCTGAGCCTCAGTGTTCTTGCATGCTAATGAGGACTTCTTGAAGACATTCTGAAGATCAAATTTTGTAACCCATGTAGAGTGCATAGCCTGACCCCAGTACAAGATAAACACTCAGATGCTATTACCTGTAGCTAACATTTCCTTTGAATAAATAATTTAGCACAACCTAAATGACTTAAAATATTGAAGAGAGTTAAATCAGTCTTGAAAGATGTCGGACTCATAGGATGTAACCGATTTACCAGAGTTGTCCTGCTTCTTAAGTGTATGCGGGGATATTGTACTACAGTGCTTTCTCAGTTATGTTTAAAGGAGCCTGAGTGAAAAGCCACAAGGACTTTGCTAGACTGGCTGTCACAATAAGGTAGCTTGTAGAGGCCCAATAGGAGAAATGAATAGTGTCAAATGCTGAAGTGAATGAATGTTGAATAAGTGAACATTTTATCCAATTATCTTGTCAACAGGTGAAAATCTGGTTTCAGAACAGAAGGATGAAGTGGCGGAATTCCAAAGAAAAGGAAGTGCTTTCCAACAGGTGTGTCCAAGAAGTGGGCCTGCCTGAGGACCCCCTCTCGCGCTCGGCCCTGGGCTTCCCTTCTCCGTGTCCTTCCCTCTGGGACAGCTCCCAGCAGCACTCGAGTCCCAGGTGGAGGGAGAATTTGCCAGAACCTCCAGAAAGACTAATCCAGGAGAGTTCGGGGGCACAGCCCCCAGAAGCCAGTTCACTGCGAGGTGCCTTATATTTGTGTTCTGAAGAAGAAGCTGGAGACAAGGGCGTACTTACCGGGGCCGTCTGAATGGAAGCGTTCCTCCATGTTCATTTAAAAGAACACTTAACTCATAATGTTTGGACTCTAAAGCCAACTAGCTTGTGCCTCATCAGTGCCTAAAACCTAACAACATTGAAGTGATGCAGGAATTAATGCTTTAGGAAACTTTTTCCAGTGTTCTGTTATTTGGGTCTTAGATTCAGACTTAATTTGTAAGTGGAATAGAATCTCCCAGAAAGTACGATGGAAGTGGAAAAAAAAAATGAGAGTGGTAGTTGGCTCAGTCTAAATATGTGTATATATATGATGTGTCTCTCTGTGTATATGTATATAAATATTCATTAAAATACATTAGTAGAAACACCAGTTTCTCTTTAAATACTGCATTGAGCAAATTCATCTCCTTTTACATGAAGAAAAACCAACCATTGGCCAAATGTTATTAATTTTTAAAAACTGCTATAAAAGTTGGATTTTAATCCAAATTTGTATATCATCAGAACATGTTTTTAAAATTTTTCTTATTTTCTGGTTTCATTCAGGAACCAGCTGTAAATGAGTTTTAACAACTCAGCAGTCCCAATCAAATGAGCCAGTGTTAGATACGTACATTGAAAGTCTATGTTTAAAATTAATCCAACAAGCAAACTAGAAGAGTTTCTGGATGTAACTATTGGTATTCTTAATTTCCAAATCTCTGGATTTTATCAGGCCATCAGTGAGGAGGTACCCATTTAACCAATGATTATCTTTTGAGCTCTTTTCTGTAAGGATGGGCCTTAACCAGGGTTTGCAAAGTAAAATGCCTCCAAGGGCCTGTCAGATAAAAAAAGGAGGAGGGGGGTGCATGACCCACCTAAAGATATTTGAGTTTTTTAAAATAGTATGTTGGCCAAACAAAACATCTATATGCCAAGCTATTTGTGACCTCCAAGACTTCAAGAAGTGTCACAGTTTTTTAAATGTTCCAATTGGACCTCAGAACACAATACCGAAAGAATCTCTAGATTTCTCTTTGCACATCTAGGTATAGACTTGATTTTCCACTTAGGTGGTATACACTATATATTAACAAACACCATACAGATGTTTTATGTTTTTGAGTACCCTGAAATAGTATTATTATAAAATTGCCTTTCTGGTAACGATTTGCTTAATCTAGAATTTTTATTCCAGGTCCAAGAAAAAAATTACTTTGAAGGAAATGAGGCAGAGAAAAGGAAATGATATGGTTTGAACTAGGTTATTATTAATCTGCGGACAAGAAACAGAAGTTCATGATGTGGCATCTTGTTAGCGGGAAAGCTACATAAAGAGAGTGGCCTCCAATTTGCTTATGTTCTTAACTATAGACTTGAAAAGTTTAGAAAAGAATATTTCACCACTATGCTGTACACCTGAAACTAATATAATATTGAATGCAGCTGTAATTGAAAAATAAGACAGTATAAGAAAAGAAAATGTAGTATTTCAGAAGATAATAGCTTTAGTCAACACCAGGAAATTATTTTCTATGAATGGAATTTGAATTGGTGTATGCTAGCTTGTGTCTTTATCACAAGATCTTTTAGTTAAAAGACATCTCTGCAGAAGCTTCTCAGTGCTTCCTTGTGAGAAGTAGAAGCAGCAATCTTCTGACAACAAAGTAAAATTTTAAATTAAAATGGTCTTTATTTTTAAGTTATTAGTTTCAGGTGTACAACATAGTGACCAGACAGTTATATAACTTATGAAGCAATCACCCTGAAAAATGATTTATAGTGTGGTTTCTTTTCTTTATATGATGTTAACCTCATTTACATTTAATGGGTCCTTTCTATGTGCTATGCCTTGAGGGTGGATTAACTCATGACAATAACCTTGTGAGTAGTTACTGTTGCTATCAGGATTCCTGTTACCCAGACAGGGGGCCTGAGGCAATGTGGTTAGGGTGATTGCCTGTGAATAAATGAAATTTGGACCCTGGCAATCAAGTTTCAAATTTTGAAATCTTACCAACTATGTGGGGGTGCATACCACTATGAGATGCACCGTAAGACATAAAACTTTGAGGATTGCAGTGAAATTTATTTTTAAAATTTAAAACCATATTATACTTTACAAGGTCTTATTTGGGGAATGTTTTTCCTTTAGTATTCTCTTCTCTGTTCATTTTAAAGTTTAGGGAAAGTAAAGAATTGCAAAAGCCCTAGCCAGTTTGGCTCAGTGGATAGAGCATGGTCCAAGGATCATTGAGTCCTGGGTTTAATTTAGATCTGGGGCACATTTTCTTGGTTGCAGGTTCCCTGACTTTGGTTGGGGTGCATGCACAGGAGGCAACCAATCGATGTGTCTCTCTCACATAGATGTTTCTCTCTAGCTCTCCCTCTCCCTTCCACTCCCTCTAAAAATCAATGGAAAAATATCTTTAGGTGAGGATTAACAAAACAAAACAAAAAAGGAATTGCAAAAGTCTTTATGAAGCATAAAATGGAATATTTTTTAATCACTCATTCTAATAAGTACTTATCTACAGTCCATTTCTGTTGAGAATACCTGGAAAATCACGTGAGAGACTGTTATGGTCATTGACTACCCAGGTATTAGAAGGGGGCTAATGGTACTTAAGTGATCTTCCCCCAGGGTTTTACCCCAAGCTTAGACTCAGCAGAGGTTTCTCTTGGTAAGATTGGCTTGATGTTTAAATATACAAATAAATCTTCTAACTGGTTTCCACTTTGAAATGTGGTAGGCTTAGGAAAAGCATTCTTTGGATGAATATATTAGGAGTATGTAAGCACATACACACATTACACATACATATGCCTGCTACACCTTTAAGTTGGCCTTCACTTACCTGAGTTGTGGGAGAGAACTGCAGAGCTTGATATTCTAATTGTTTCCCTTCTCTCTTACCTCGTGCTCTGCTAGCCCTCCATTCACCTACTGTGTATTACAGGTGTATTTTCTCTGTTATCTACATGTTTTCTCCTTTCTCCATGTGATCACACATTAGTGTATCTGTTTGTTTCCTAAACAAATACTGCTCTAGTGAGCACTAGGACCATAGAAGTCTGGAGGCAAATGAATTTACAAATTTTAAGGAAATTGTCAAATGGATCTTAAGCAGACGAGAAGGACAAAATGTTGAGCATCATACTCTAGCATCTATCAAGACAACTACTTTATAATGCTAAATATAAAGGGCTGGAAGTCTGTAAGCAGGTAAGAAAGGATCACTGGCTGTGAAGACAGAGAACACCACAATTACTGATGTTTAAAGGGCAACTCTTTTCTCAGTAATGAGGTGGTTTGAGTAGGGAACATAGTTATTTAGGCCAATGATTCTTAAGCTTTAAAAATTCACACGCATGAACAGATCTTACCTTCCAGTCAATTTTGGGTATGTGCTCAGATTTGGATATAATATTTCATATATACTCTTCAACATCCATACCTTCCTCTCTACCCTTGAGGATCATTATGCATATAATTTTTTTTCACTTTTAAAATAGTGACACACAATTAAATATGCTTGTCCAAACCATAGGTGTTTCTTCTGGCTCCCTTCCCCATTCTGATGCATCTTTTTATTTATTTTTAAATTACATTTACTGGGGATAACATTGGTTAATAACACTATGTAAGTTTTAAGTATACAATTCTGTGATACATCATCTGTATGTTGATGCATACTTTTAAAATGTATATACTTCCCAATGTGCTCCACCACTCTTCCCTTGATGAGCAATGATTTCATCCAGTTCTGCTAGCCATTTTTTAAATTAAATTTATTGGAATGACATTGGTTAATAATTTCATATAGGCTTCAGGTACACAATTCTATAATACATCATTTGTGTCTGCTGGCCTTTTAATGCTCATTACATTTTGTTCAGAAGCCTTGTGTTATTGCCTCTGCAGTCATCTGAACTTCACAAATATATATTTTCTTTCTGGACGTCAACACTTACTGGGCATTGACTTAGGCTCTCTGTAAACAAGTGAGGGAGAGCATGGTTCTTGCCCTCAAGGAACTTACAATCTAGTCTTCTTGTCAAACAACATTTGAAATGTTCCATGCCACAGATGACTGGAACCATTAAATTTGGGGAAAAAAATAATCTAACATCCTCCAAAACACCCAGTTCTTCATTTGCAGTGGTGGTGGTAATGGTCATGATTGGGTTAAGTAATCCACTATTCAGAAAAATATAAGCTACTTTGCATTGCTGGAGTTCTATACTATCCCTCCTCCATTCAGCTACATTGGTCAAAAGAGGAATCAGAAAGAGTCCAAGGGAAGAATTCAGTAACTTTCTTTTGTTCATAGTGCACTCTACTGTCCACTTTCTTCCTTCTCTCTTCTCAGCCTCAGATCAACCTGTGCTCATGGTGGGTGGGAAGAGTGAAGTAAAGGTAAACAACACAAGTAGGGGGATATAAGGATAATGAGTATTCTTTAATACACAGGGACATTTTTACAGAATTAATTTATCCTATCTAATAAAAGAGTAATATGCAGATTAACCATCACTCTGCTATACCCACAAGCCTTGCCTACAAGCCACGCCTACCAGCCAATCAGGAGCGAGTATGCATATCAACCCCAATCAAGAAGGCTGTGGCCACTGAATGAACAAAAGGGAGGCTTGGGTTTCCCCCAGTGATGGAGGAAGCAAAGCTTTCCACATGCCCTGGCGGGTCCAGGTCTCCACTCAGGGCCACAAAGTTTCAATTATAGAAGATAGATAAATCCCAACAAAAATGGCAACGGCCACAGAGCTGGACAGAGCAGGAGGCTAGGGTTGCCCCCAGCAATGGAGGAAGCCATGCTTCTGCAGCCCTGGCCTGCCTTGGCCTCTGCTTAAGGATACAAAGTTTCAATTATAGAAGATAAATAAATCCCAAATACCAGGGCCTCTGCTTGGGTCACTGGGGGGTGTGGCTGGCCTGCAAACCACCACAGGCCTCTCACCCAGGCCACCCCATGCCCAAAGGAAACCCCCTCCCTGATCTGGGACACCCTTCAGGGCAAACCAGTTGCATCAGGCCTCTATCCTATCTAAGAAAAGAGTAATATGCAGATTGACCATCACGGCAACACACAAGATGGCTGTCCCATGTGGTCAAAAGATCCTGCCCCCATATGGTCACAAGATAGCCACCACAAGATGGCCAGCAGGGAAGGGCAGTTGGGAGGGAGCAGGCCTGCAAGGGAGGGCAGTTGGGGGCAATCAAGCCTATAGGGGAGGGCAGTTAGGGGTGACTAGGCTGGCAGGAGAACAGTTAGGCATCAATCAGGCTGGCAGGGAAGTGGTTAGGAGGTGATCAGACTAGCAGGCAGAAGCAATCAAGAAGGCAGGTAGGCGAGCAGTTGGGACCCAGCAGTCCTGGATTGTGAGAGGGTTGTCTGACTGCCCGTTTAGGGACCAGGCCTAAACGGGCAGTCACACATTCTTTGAGGGGTCCCAGATTGGAGAGGGTGCAGGCTGGGCTGAGGGACACCATCTCCCCCAAACCCCATGCATGAATTTTGTGCACTGGGCCTCTAATATATTTTATAAACCATTTCTGAGATAAACAACCTTCTTTAATAACTACCTTAAGGACATAGAACCAGTCCCACAAATATGGTTATTAGGTTCCAGCTGTTAGTTGGGTTCCATTACATTATTATTTTGCTTATAAAAATTATACATGCCCATTATAAAGAAACGCATCTGAAAATAGCTAACAAAGAAAAATGTATGTGTAATTCTGCCATTTGGAGATAACCAATTTAGCTCTATTGTGAAAAATTTTCACTCTTGAATGTATGTATATGTAAATATGTGTGTCTAAACAAATTATCCTGATTTTTTAAACTTAACTTTATACAGAGAACATTTTCCCATGCCATTAAAAATTCCTTGAAACTGTTTATGATGATTCTGTAATATTTCATTGTTAACTCCTTCACTTCTTGAGGTGGACAAGGGGACAAGGCCAGGAGGTGGTAAGTCATGGAAAGAATGATCATGGGATCCTGTACCATAAAATGCACTGAAGAATAACAATCCGATGCTTATTATTTCTTTTAACTTCAATAAAATCTCAGCAAACATAAAACAATGAAAACTGAGGGAACTTGGGTTTATTATACCTGCTTTCAGTGGCGTTGAATATCAAAGAGTACCAAACGTACCAAATGGAGAGCCTCTTCCAAAAAGCCACTGTAAAGTTAGTCAAAACAGCCCGTTAATTCAAAATCCAACGGAGCGGACACACTTGGATTTCAGTACATAGCCAGCAGCAAACATACTAATGTACCTCTCTTAATTGTGCTTTCAGTCATATTTTTAAAATGTATCTTCAGGTGTCCTCTTTCCTCCCACCCCCATTGAACCCATGCACCAGGCTCCCACTCTCCCATCCCCATGCCTTCACTGCACTTTAGTCTGTGTTCATGGATGATGCATATATGTATATAAGTTTTTTTATTATTCTCTGCCTGACCCCTTGAATTAGCATTTCCAAGCATATATATTTTTCCACAACATCTGCAGAAGTCAAGCAAAATTAATGGGCATGCCACCATTGAAGATGGAGATGGTAAGGCTGCTTTGCCTTTTTAGTCTAGACTCGCTCAGATGTCACATCTCTATGGATATTTTCTCAAAGTTGCTTGAACAACTTTGAACAACTCTTGAAATTATGGGGAGAGTCTTTGGGGATCAGGACATTCCAACATTAAAAGGGAGCCTTTAATGTTATTTAAACACAAAGCAGAACCAACAAGTGCTTGATTCTAATCAAAAGCAGAAAAACCGGCATGTCAAAGTCTAATAAAACATAGTGATATAATTAATTCGTGATATATATCTAATTCTATTAGTATGAGTTTTCATTGTAGTTTCCTAGGGCTGACATAACAGATTACCACAAATTGTGTGGCTTAAAACTACAGAAATGTATTTTGTCATATTTATGGAGGTCAAAATATTAGCCTAGCCATGGGCCCTCTGCAGACTTTAAGAAGCTGTTTCTTCCAGGTTTTGGTGGTTCTATGAGTTCTTTGGCTTGGGCTGTGTGACTCCAGTCTCTACCTCTGACTTTTTATGGTTTTCTTTCCTATGTATCTTGTCACACATTTCCCTTAGCCTTCCTCTAAGATCACCTCTCATTGGATTTAAAGCCAACTCTAAGTCCAGGATGATCACTCAAAATCCTTAACTTACTTGCATCTGCAAAGGCCCTTTTTTCAAATGAAGTCACAGTCTGAGGTTCTGGGAGTTAGGATATGCACATACTAGTGCATAGATGATACATATATGTATATAAGTTCTTTGATTATTTTTGGTAACCACTATTCAACCCACTATAACTATATTCTATAATATCATAGCAAAATATCTAGAATAAAAAAACAAACATACAATACTTCTGTTTGCATTCCCTGTAATAGAATTTGACTTATATTGCGTTGGCTTAAGCTTTTGTATAACCAAGCGATGTACTACTTGCAAGACTATTTGGAGCAGAGAAAGTTTTGTAAAAACTGCCTCCTTTTAGGATTTCTTTCTACACTGGGAAAACTTAAGAAAATACAGGACTAATTTTTTAAAGCTTTCACATGGGTTCCAGATGTTGAACATTTAATCCATGAAGGTGTTTCCTTATTATACAAATGTGGTGCACATCAAGAAATTGGCATTGTTTAATTTATGACTCACACGTGAACCATTGTTTTTTGTGATATAGTTATTTTAACTGATTCATAAACTAAACAATGTCAATATTTTGGACACATACCATATTTGTATAATGAGGAAACACCTTCTTACATCAAATGGTCAACATCTGGGATCCATGTGGGAATTTCTTTGAAATTTTAAATAAAGACAAATTTGCATGGTATACATTTTCTCAGAGATGCAGTTAGTTGGTAATCAAAAGATCCAGTGAACTTGGTACTGCTACATCGTGGTTAAGCAAATAGGGATGTTGTTGATAGAAACATTTAATAGCACTATTTTGGTGATGGGGTAAATGGAGGTATGTAGTGAAACACAATATGAACAATTTTGAAATAGGGATAAAAAATCAACTCAATTAATTGGAGTGTAAGTTATCAAAGACTTTCTGGAGTGAAATTGATAGCACAAATAAGGTGGTAAGTGAGCATACTCCTTAACCAGACAATTCTGTTCACTGGAATTACCTTAAGGAAATAGAAATGTGCCAGTAGTTTTATATAATAGGATGATCATCATTAACCTATTAGGCTTTATTTTCTTAAAGCAGTTTTAGATTCGCAGCAAAATTTATATGTTCTCTCCTCCACATACATACAGCCTCCCCTTCTAGCAACATCTAGCACCAAAGTGATATGTTTGTTAGAAGTGAAGAACTTACATTGATAGATCATTGTCACTTAAAGTTCATAGTTTACATTAGGGTTCACTTTTGCTGTTGTACATTCTATGGACTTTGAAAAATGTATAATGACAGGTATCCACTATTCTAGTATGATACAGAGTAATTTCACTGCCCTAAAAGTTCTCTCATAATTTGTTTTGATAACAAGAAATTTGTTAAATCAATTTTTAGCAAATTTATATAGTGAAGTCCTAGGCAGCTATTGAAAATAACTTTGTAGATGAGTGTTGAACTATAAAAATGCCCATGATTCATTGTTAAGGATAAAATTAGATGTTAAAACAATATGTTAATACCCTAAAATTGTGTATTTGTATGTGTGTATGCTTGCATGTGTGTGTGTGTGTGTGTGTGTGTGTGTGTGTGTGTGTGTGTATGTGTACGGGTTTAGAGACAGGACTATTACACCCTTATATTAACAATAGCTGTCTCTGAGTTGGGGTGAAAGATGATGTTTTCTTTCTTTTCCTTGTTCTTTATTTTCCAAATAATCTGCAAATTATATTACTTTTAAATTAAAAGCCAGACATTTTGCCATGGCTATCTCACAGGTATCTCAGATTCAAATGAGCTCTTCTGTCTTCTTTTTTTCTTTTTCCCCAGGCTTATAAATATCACCTCAGAATACAATAACTGTGCTTGGTGGCCTTTTATGCAGCCTCTCAACAACTTGGTTCCTCATATGTGATATGATTTTTGTTAGACTAATCCTAATATGCCTTTCAGAATAAATTCTTAATTACAATAGTGAACTCTCCTAGGCCTTAGCCAGAACAGCTATTCCTATTTCTAGACCATAGGGCCTTTTGGGCTTAACTCCTAAGGTGAGCAATTACATAGAAGGGAAAGAATCCTTAACCCTTGGAGTCATTTTGCCTAGAATCTAGGACCATGTGGATCCAAGACCAATTGCAGGTAGGTGGGACTAGTGTTTAAATCACTATCAGTTTAGGTATTATTTTTATTGTTGCCAATTCACATTGTATTCTTTTTTAATATATTTTATTGATTTTTTTACAGAGAGGAAGGGAGAGGGACAGAAAGTCAGAAACATAGATGAGAGAGAGACATCGATCAGCTGCCCCCTGCACGCCCCCCACTGGAGATGTGCCCGTAACCAAGGCACATGCCCAGACCCGAATCGAACCTTGGACCCTTCAGTCCACAGGCGGACGCTCTATCCACTGAGCAAACCAGTCTCGGCTCACATTGTATTTTGAATTCTTCCTGAATTTATTATTATGCTTTTTCTTCCTTTTTAATGTAAATCTTAAATCCCTTCCCTTTTGCTGTTTTCCTTCTAATAAAGTCCATATACAACACACTATTCAAATAATGTATTATAGAATTGTAGATTGAAACCTATGTAATTGTATTAACTAATGTCACCCTAATAAATTCAATAAAATTTTTGCAATAGAAATTTGGTACAAGAAGTTAAATAGCTCTTCTTCCACCTTAAATATTCACTAGTAGTTCCTTCTTTCAGTAAATAGCAAAATAGTTGGACAACGTGGGAGTCAGCTGGACACTTTCCTCCTCACTCCCTTCTTATATAATTATAGCGGGTCCTTGAATAACTCAGTTCATTCAATATCATTTGTGTTGTAACATTGACAAGAAAAAATTTGCTTCCTGGCCAGGCCCAGGGCCACTGTTTGTGTGTCATTTGCAGGTTATCCCACATCTATGGGTTTCCTCCAGGCACTCCAGGTTCCTCCCACATCCCCAAAATGTGCTCGATTAGGTGAATTGAGGTGTCTACATTGTCCCATTCAAAGTGTGTGGGGCAATGAAGGGATCATGAAGATTCTGAGACTTCTGGGCTAAGCAATGAGATAAACAATAAAGCCATCACTAAAGTGGTGAAGTGTGAGGAAGGGGTTTGAATTAGAAATATAATTTTGGACTCAAACTGGTCAGTCACTCAACTGCATATTGGTGAAAATGGTTAAGGGTATCTGGGCTTGAGAGGAGACATCCGTATTGGAGGTATTGATTTTGGAGTCATCTCAAACTATTTAAAAATTATTGAATGAGACTGAATAAAAAAAAGTGTAGAGAGAAAAGAGGAAAAGAGGGCTCTGGGGTGACTGAGTCTGAAAAAGAGATAGCAAAAGAGGGTGGGAAGGAAAAAGCCGTAAGAGGGAAAGCAATGAGTTGTATTAGGAAATGAAGAGCAGATTATTATAAGAACTAGTGGGCTGTTGCATGAAATTTGTGCATAGGGGGGGAAGAGGTATCCCTTAGTCCAGCCTGAACCCTCTCCAATCTGGGACTTCTTGGGGGATGTCTGACTGCTGGACATCCCTCTTGCAATCCAGGACCACTGGCTCCTAATCACTCACCTGCCTGCCTGCCTGATAGCCCCTAACCACTCTGCCTGCTGGCCTGCTTACCCCCAACTGCCCTCCCCTCCTGGTCTGATTGCCTCTAATGGCCTCTACCTTGGCCCCACCTCCATGGCTTTGGAAGG
>PVJN01053898.1:0-13598 GCA_004026805.1 Lasiurus borealis | reverse complement strand
CTGGAGTGGGGGTGGGGGGCGGGGGGACGGTCACCCTCTGGCCCGTGGACACAGCGTCCTGCTCCCCGTCCCCCCGGGGAGAGCGCCGGGCGTGGGGGCAGCTGTCCTGGACCAGCCGGGGGCGCGGGGGGCGCAGGGGGCTTTGGGGGGACACTGATTCTTTAAAAATTGTTTAAAGGAGAGGCCAGCGGAGCCGCCTCCCCAGCCCCCCGCCCCCCGGCCACCGGCCCGCTTCCGGCCGGAACCTCCGCTCTGTCCCCAGCGAGCCCGGGGGGCCCGGGGGGCCGTGGGTCGGGCCCAGGGGGGTCCCTGCCTCCGGGACGCGGGGAGGTGCGGGCAGGAAGCGTCCCGCTGGGTCCAGCTGGAGGCAGTGAGTGTCCCGCCCTCCCCGCTGGCCCCTCCGGGTGGGGGGAGGGTCACCGCGTGGACGCGGCCTCGCCAGGAGGGGCGGCGACCCGGCAGACGGGCTCCTGGGAAATGGCTCCCCGGGCCTGAGGCCAGGAGCCGCCCGGGTGCGAGGAGTTTGCGCCGTGCCCAGCGCCCCTGGCTCAGCCTCCTGCCCATGGGAGAGGGTTCTAGGCGGATAAACTCCTCCGCCGCCGTGCGAAGGAAGCGGTGCCATTTGGGGTGCTTGGGGGGGGGGTGGACATGTGTCCGGCAGGGTCTGGGGGGCGGGCTACAGCCCCAGCAGCCCCGGAGGCGGCCGCGCCCTTGGGGCCAGGCCTGCCAGCGCGAGGGCAGCTGCCTTGTTGTTCAGGGCAGACACCGGCCCTGTGGCTGCGGCCCCCCACGGCCCAGCGCACCCCTAGCACCCAGCGCCCAGCCGGGGCCTCCCCACCCCGACACTCACAGGGGCCAGGCCCGCGCCGGCGGCTGGGGTCAGGGGTCAGAGCCACGCGGGCCGGCGGGCGGCTCCGATGAGGGCCCGTGAGGTCGGGGTCCCCCCTCAGGTCAGGGTCCCCCCTCTCCCCTGCTCAGTGGGGCCTTCCAGAGCCCCCCGGTACCCCCCAGGTCCGGGACTGGGTCCAGCACCAGGGCGTCGGCGGACAGCTGCACCGGACAGACAGCAGGCTCCCCCTGGCAGGAGCTGGGTCACCGGCAGGGCGTCCCCCGCCGAGCAGTGGGGTGCTGCTGGCAGCGGGGTGACGCCCCCCACATCCTCAGGGGTGCACGGGGAGCAGCGAACACGTCTCCCCAACACACACCACGGGCTCCATCCTCGTTCGCAGCGCGGTGCGCACAGCAGTCCTGGAGGAAACACACACTCTCTCTCTCTCTCTCTCTCTCTGTCTCTCTCATTTTTTATTTGGGTTTTTTTGAGGCTGGGAAGGGCCAGCCGGACGCAGCCCGCGAGGGCCGGCCCCTCCCCCGGGGTGAAGAGGAGGAGGAGGAGGGAGCATCCAGGCCCGGGAGCCGGTTCCTTATCAGCGGGACTGTCAGCGCCGCCAGGCCGGCCGCGTGTTACAAAGCAGATACATTGTCTCCAATTCATTAGGGAGCAGAGACATTGTACCGCGTTCATTAGGGACAGACACATTGTTTCCTATTCATTAGGGACAGCGGTCCGTCTCCGCCGCCGGGGATGCCATCCAGGGCCTGGTCCCTGGGCGCCGCGCGGGGCCGCAGCTCGCGAGGTGCCGTTAGCTGCTGCTGCTGCTGAGGCGGCGGCGGCGGCTGCGAGGAAACCGGGTTATTTCTCGGCCTCGTTTCCCCCGTTCGTTCCCTGCGGGTGAAAGGCCGTCCTTCCCGCCGCCGGCCCCGCGTCCCTGTGCCAGGCGAGAGGCGCCACCCTCGGGCGGGAGAGGGACCCGCAGCCGCCCGCCCGCCCGCCAATTAGGCCCGTTGCTATAGAGACGCAGCCTGGTCTTTTTCTCCGGTGGGGGAGGAACTGGGCAGAGGGCGGGGGTGCAGGGGGTGCGGGGGGGACCCGGTGGCTGTTCCTGAAGAGCAGGGTTCTCAACCTGGGGGTCGCGGCCCCTTTGGGGGTCGAACGACCCTTTCACAGGGGTCGCCTGAGACCAGCAGAAAACACCCATTTCCCATGGTCTTAGGCACCAGCACTCCGCTCCTCGGTGTTGCAAAGTGTAGCCATGCAGTTCACTGTTGTCCTAGGAAGACTGTTACCCATGCGACACCACGATTCAAGACAAAGTTTCATTTATTTGTCATTAGAAATAAATATTTCACCGTATATAATCACATATTGTTTTTGTGATTAACCCCTATGCTTTCATGATGTTCCATTTGTAACAACGAAAATACATCCTGCCTATCAGATATTTACATGACAGTTCATCACAGTAGCAAGATGACAGTGATGAAGTAGCCACGGAAATAATTTTATGGCTTAGGGTCACCACCCCATGAGGAGCCGTCTTAAAGGGTCGCGGCCTTAGGAAGGTGGAGAACCACTGGGATAGACACTCCTCCATCTCTGGGTGCCGCGTGGGCAGTGGGGATGGACCCGGGCAGGGCTGGCTCAGGCAGCGTTGAGCCGGTGAGGAAGGGGACGGATAGAAAGTCAGAAACATCGATGAGAGAGAGACATTGATCAGCTGCCTCCTGCACATCCCACACTGGGGATGCGCCCGCCACCAAGGTACATGCCCTTGACCGGAATCAAACCTGGGACGTCCACTGAGCCACACCCGTCTCAGCCAGCCTCCTGGTTGGGTGAAGGACGCCTCAGCGGCCACAGAGGGCGGGCTGCCTCCCCGCGGGTTCCCGTGAGCCCACCGATGCCCAGGCTCCGCCCGCTTGTCCTCGGGGGCAGAGGCCCTGGGAGGACTCGGAGGGTCTGGGGCCTGTCCCTCCTGCCTCCCCGTCCCTTCCCCCCGTCCCCTCCTCCGTCCTCTCTCCCGGTGACACCGCGGGAGCCTCAGGCCCCCAGGCCTCCCTGGCAGCGCACCCCCCGGGCGGACAGGCGTGTGCCGCTCGGCTCTCGGCACCTGTGTCCGGGCCGAATTCCACCCTGACCCCCACCCACAGCCGCCGGGTAAGATCTGTAGATCCACTTTGGGGCGGGAAGTATTTCCCGGCGACTTCCTGGCGTAATGATGGGGGGTGGGGGGCAGAGGTGGGGATGGGGTGAAGGTTAAGGTGGTTCCGGAAAAGCGGGAAAAGCGACATTAAACTCGTTTCCTCACAGCCCGCAGCTGTGCCGCCACAGGGCCCGGCTGGGCTGGGAACGCGGCGCTCTGCACCCAGTGCCCCTGGCAGTGCCACCTGTCCGGGCGCGTGGGTGCCAGCGGGGGCGGGGTGTCACCTGTGGGCTGGGGGGGGTGGTGAGGCTGACAGAGCCGCGGAGAGCGAGGGCCCCAGGCTACGGGTTTGGCTGGTTTGGGGGTGTCTCGCTGCCCTCTGAGGCTGCGTGGGTTTGGGGGTGTCTCGCTGCCCTCGGGGGCTGCGCGGGTTTGGGGTGTCTCACTGCCCACTGGGACTGCAGGTTTGACGGGTTTGGGGGTGTCTCACTGCCCACTCGGGCTGCATGGGCACAGGGCCGGCCAGCTGCGGCCTCCCTGGCTGCAGGCGGCCCTGGCCCTGGCCGGTGTAGCCCAGTGGACGGAGCCTCTGCCCGGGGACCGCAGGGCCTCGGGTTCCATTCCAGTGAAGGGCACGCCCCTCAGGGCCCGCAGGCGGCGACCCCCCTCTCACAGGGGTGGTTCTCCCTCCCTGGCCTCCCCTCCCCCTCAAAGACCCCGGAAGCGCCCTCTGCTGAGGATGGACAACGGAACCGCTGTGGCGGCTGAGGCCTGTCCTTCTGGGGTCCGGGCTGGCCTCCCAGAGCACCTGTGACTTCCGGGACCCCCCCCCCGCCCCAGGGCTGGCCTGCAGGTCAGGGGGTCCCGAGCCACACGCCCCCCCCAGCATCCCGGCTCCCCACCCTCCAGATGGGCGTCATGCTGGCAGGCTTCCCGGCGCAGCTGTCTGGTGGCCCCGTCTCCAGAGCCGGCCCACAGCTGGCAGAGGGTCCGGGACACTTCTCATCTCCCTGTCACCCCGAGAGCAGCTGGGGCTCCCCGAGGCTCTAACGGTTACTTACGTGTGAGCGTGGCTGCCAGCCCCCGGCGTGCGATCCCCTCTGTCTGCGAGAGGCCCCGCTCCCAGCCTCCCCCACACCCTCTTCCTCCCCCCCCCCTGCCAGCTGCAGAGGAGGGGCAGGCCTGGGGGCGGGGCCTCGGGACGGGGCGGAGCTGAAGCTGAGTGGGTGTGACTCCCAGTGACTGGGGGCGGGGCCAAGGACCTGGGGGCGGGGCATAGATCGTCAGGGCGTGGCCAGAGGGTGTCCCCTGACAAATGGAGGTGCAGGGTCCGGAGCACCCAGCTGTGCGCACCTCCGGTGAGACGGCAGGGACGGAGGGTGTGCGAGCCCCAGGGAAGCGCTCACTGTGTGTGAGGCCCCCGGCCCGGCCGCTGGGACACCGGGAGGACCCGGCGCTGCCCCCGGGGGCCAGGGGGGAGGAGCGCGCGCCCAGGGGCCAGCACCTCCGGCCGGTGAGCTTCCCGGCGGCCACGGCAACAAGGGAAACGCCTCGGGGTGTGCGGCTCCTCCCTGTCCACCCAGGACGCGTCTCAGCACGTCCACGGGGCTGGACCAGCCGTGCCGGCCCCCCGGCCAGTCTCCCCCAAACCGCCCGTGTTCAGGGGAACCGCAGGGGCGAAAGGAGGGTCCGCCCGCCTCCCATCTAGCACCCCCTCTGCTAGGCACTGCCCCCGGAGTCTGAGGGAGGACGGCAGATGGTCCCGCAGGGGGTCCTGGGGTCCCAGGGGCAGCGACCGCTCCATGGGCCTGGCCTTCCTGTGGGGCGGGGACACGGGACCCTGGCGGGACCGTGGTCACGGGACAGGGAGCCTGCGAAACGCACGGGACACGCACTTTTCACAGAGGCTGCTTCCCGTGTGGCTCCCCCTCCGCGCACACGGAGAGCCACGCGGACGGCGAGACTCCGAGCACAGGCGGTTTCCACGCCCCGACCCGGCCCCGCCCTCCCTGCCCAGGTGCAGGGGGGTCCCTCCCAGCCCCCAGCGGCCCCCGAGGCCCCCCGAGGCCGTGTGGGTGCTGTCCTTCCTCCTGGGGCTGAGCACCGAGACCTGCCCTGCCCGGGGCCACCCTTAGGTGCCCCCCAGCCCCTCGCCTGCCCCCCACGCCCACCGCCTGCCCCCCACGCCCACCGCCTGCCCCCATGCCCACCGCCTGCCCCCCACGCCCACCACCTGCCCCCCATGCCCACCGCCTGCCTGCCCGCCCGCCTCACGCCCTCCAGCCCGACCTCGGGGCGGGGGCGCGGTGACCTTGCAGACAGTCGCGCACGGCGGGCGGGGGGCAGGCGGGGGGCGCAGGGGGGGGCCGCGGCGGCCCCATTAGCGGTGGCGCTGCCGCCGAGGGCTCGTTAGGCAGATGGCGCCGGGGCCGCGCGAGGCGGGGCGCGTGGCGGGAGGCTGGCGGGGGCGAGGGAGCGGCATATGCTCGCGGAGATTAAGCGTCTTTAACTGCGTATTAACGGCTCCCGTGCCCTCCCGGCCGCGCCCGCCCCGCCCTCCCGCTCCCCTCGCCCGCCCCAGGCCTGGGTGCGGCCCGGCGGGCGTGAGGGGGTCCGATGTCCGGTTGAGTCTGGTGCCCAGTCATCAACGGTCACCACACGGGCTGGGGTCGGGGCGTGGGAACCGCCTGTGCTCGGAGTCTCACCGTCCGCGTGGCTCTCCGTGTGCGCGGAGGGGGCGTCACACGGGAAGCAGCCTCTGAGAACCCTCCGTGTCCCGTGCGCAGGCCCGCTGTCCCGTGACCGGTCCTGCCAGGGTCCCGGGTCCCCGCCCCGCAGGAAGCCCAGGCCCGTGGAGCGGTCACTGCCCCTGGGACCCCAGGACCCCCTGCGGGACCCCCGACCTCACAGCCTTTTTGAATGAAGGCAGAGAGACCGGCGTGTTGGCGTGTCGACATCCAGCGTGTGGACGCCTCTGCGTGTGCATGTCCAGGCGTGTGGACACCCTGGCATTTACATGTCCAGATGTGTGCAAGTCCAGGCGTGTGGACACCCCAGCGTATACATGTCCAGGCATGTGGACACCCCGGTGTATGCATGTCCAGGCGTGGACACCCCGGCGTGTGCACGTCCAGCCGGGATTCTGGACACTTGGCAGACGGGCACTCGCCCTTCTCCCCGAGCACACAAACCAAGACGGTGGCTCTGGCCCAGGCCAGCCCCTCTGCCCGCTGCCCCTCTGCCTGCTGCCCCGGCTGCCGGTGCCTGACCTTCGGGAGACCCCGGGCCCGAGGGAGGAGCACTCCCTCCTTCACACACACACACTCACACACACACACACACACACACACACACACCCCGCGCTCTCACCTCCAATCCTGCCTCCCTCTGGGACGGCGGCTCAGGGCCACAGCCTCCAGCCCGGGTTCGAGGGCGCTGGATGGAGGGTGGGTCTCCACTCTGATGCCCAGCGGGCACTGTGGCTGCGGGCAACATGGCTGCCGGGGCCTCGGGCATCAGCTTCTGCCCGGAACGTGGGCCCGAGGCCTCGCCCTGACCCGGGGACGGGCCCTCCTGCTGCGCCTGGACAGCGGCCCCTCCTTCCCCGTCCCCCTCCCGCCCGTCCTCCTCCCGCCCGTCCTCCGGGCGGCACAGGGCGGGTGCGGCTGGCACAGCCCCCCTGTCTGCCGCCCGGCGCCGCCACGTGACGCGATGAAAGGCCCTCTGTCCCGCTGATTAAGAGATGGCAGCGGCCGCTCCCCTGGACGGCGGCCACCTCGGCCGGCAGGGGGGGACCTGGGAGCCCTCCCGGCCTCCTCCCCCGCAGCCGCTGCTGCCCCGCCCCTCCGAGCCGGGCTGGGCGGCCCCGGGCACCGGCACAGGAGCGGGCACCGGGGCGGGGCGCCCGGCTCAGGCCTCTGGGCTGGGAAACGGGCCGGGGTGCTGCGTCTGCGGGGGGGGGGAGAGAGGGGGGGAGGGGGGCCGGAGGCGGACGAGGCCGTGAGGGTCTGTGTGCACCTGCTGTCCAGGTCCCCACACCGGCCACAGGCGCGCGCCTCCTGGGGTCGTCAGAAGTGGCACCGAGTCCGGGACTCCTGGCCCCGCAGGGTGCCCGCCCCCTGTTCCCCTCTGCACGGCTGAGGGCGCTCGCGGGCACAGGGACACCCCTCCCCCGGCCCCTGCCCGGCTGGACGGAATCCCAGCTCCTCCCGGAGCGGCTGTGAGTACTCACCCACCCCCTCCCGTCGCCAAGGGGAGCGGGGTTGGGAGGAAGGAGTGGAGCGTTGGGGGGGGCCTGTGCCCACAGGGAGACGTGCTGCCCAGCCCCCAGCCTGCCCCTCACCCACGGCGTCCACGTGGCGGTTCGGCATCTGCTTCTCAGGAGCACTCCCACCTCCAGGCTCCACCAGCGGCCACAGGGACCCGGGTCCGAGGGCGTCTTCCCTACGTGCCCAGGCGGGGCCTGAGCTCGCTGTCCCCAGCACCCGGTCCCCAGCACCCAGTCCCCAGCACCTCCAAGCACCCGGTCCCCAGCACCCAGTCCCCAGCACCCGGTTGCCCAGCACCCGGTCCCCAGCACCCGGTCCCCAGCACCCATTTCCCCAGCACCCAGTCCCCAGCACCCAGTCCCCAGCACCCAGGGCAGGGTAGGCCCAAGCACACGGTGCAGGGGGGACCCCCGGACCCCGTGCCGCCAGCAGGCGCTCAGGGCTGACCCCGGGCGGGGGCTCGAGGGTCCTTTAAAGGTGGACGTTACCGCGCAATCAGAGGAGACAGAGTAATTTTTCATCCTGCGAGGGGTTATCTGCCGTCCGCTGACACAGGGCGCTGATGCGCGGTGTCAGGAGGTAAATGATTTTAAACCGGATGCGATTTAAATCTCATTACGCGCGGGAGGGAGGCGCGCGCCGAGCAGCCTCACCTGCGCCCGGACGGCTTTCACTTTTAATAACGCGCTCCCCGCGCCCCAGCCGTTCCCGCGCCCGATCCGTTCCCGCGCCCTCGCGTGGGGTGGGCTGTGCCGTGCTGGTGCCGCTCCTGAGTCCGGGACACAGGCCTGCGGGAGGGCTGCCGGGAGGGGACCAGCGTCCCGGGGGCGGGCGAGGGGGACGCACGGCCTCCCTGCCCCGGTCGGAAACGGGGAGCTGGCCGGGTGGAATAGGGTCGCCCGGGGGTCCCTGTCCACCCGGAACCTCGGGCGGCGCTGTGATTGGACACAGGGTCCGTGTGGGCGCGGCTGGTGGGGGAGGGCGGGCGCCTGCTGCAGCGGCTGCGTCTTCACAAGGACAGGCCTCCCAGCCCGGCCAGCGGCTCCGGGGGTGAGCGTCAACCTATGAACCAGGAGGTCGGGATTCGGTGCCCCATCAGGGCACAGGCCCGGGTGGTGGGCTCAATGTCCTCCTAGTGAGGGGCGTGCAGGAGGCGGCTGACCCGTGATTCTCTCTCCTCATGGATGTTTCTCTCTCTCTCTCCCTGCCTCTCTGACATCAATAAAAAACATTAAGCTGAAACCGGTGTGGCTCAGTGGATAGAGCGTCGGCCTGTGGACTGAAGGGTCCCGGGTTCGATTCTGGTCAAGGGCATGGACCTGGGTGGCAGGCACATCCCCAGTGGGGGGCGTGCAGGAGGCAGCTGATCGATGTCTCTCTCCCATCGATGTTTCCGGCTCTCTATCCCTCTCCCTCCCTCTCTGTAAAACATCAATAAAATAAAAATAAATAAATAAAAATAAAAAGGGGGGGGGTTCTCAGACCCCACCCCCCCCGGGAGGGCCCCTCGCGGACAGAGCCAGGCCTGAGGCCGCCTCCCCCAGGGCCGGGGATGCCCGGATCCTCAGCAGCAGCAGCAGCGGCAGCCGAGGGCCCAGCCCAGCGACACCGTGACCTTGGCCGGGGTGTCCGCACCAGCGTGTCCTTGCCGCTCCCCGTGCCCCAAGGGCGGGAGGCTCCGAGCAGGGCCTCTGGGTGCGGACAGGGACACAGGCACCACGGAGGGCCTCCAGGTGCCGGGACGGGACCCTGGCTGTGCGGTGCTGTGAGGTGCGGGCGGGGCCCTCCCTGCCCGTGGACGGCCGACTCCACACCCTTCTCCTCAGGCAGAGAGGGCGGGTACGGGGGCCCCGCAGCCACAGCCCCTGCCCGGGGGCGTCCGAGCCCCTCGTCCCGGGGCCCTGGTCCTGGAGGGGCAGGGTGGGCGTCGGAGCCGCTGTGTCCGTTAACTCTGTGCGTGCCGGCTTCGCATGGCACCTGCTCGGTGCCCGCAGCTCCCGGGGCGGCTCTCACCGGCTCTCACCGTCCCGCCCCGGTCCCTCGGCACAGACCATGTCCCGTGGGTGCGGCCTCTGGGCCCGGGTCTGGTCGGGAGAAGGAGGAGGTGAAGGTGCCCCGGCCGGCGCTCTTGGCACAGACGCGGGAGGATTGGGAGGTGGCACCGCCCGGGATCCGGATCAGCCCGGAAACTCGCCGTCAGAGCGCGCGGTGGCCCGTGCCCGGCTGAGGGCGGGTCGCTCGGCTCTGTCTCTCGACGTGTCGTTAGGAAAATGAGCGATGACATCAGCCACCAGCCAGGGTGGAGGGGGAAGGGGCACTGAGTGTCCTTGGAGTCTTTTTAAAGCGGCTTCTGTGCCGTTAAACCTGACGTCTCTCCTGGCGAAGGCCCTCCCGGCGTCGGGGTCCCTTCTGTGGGTGTCAGCTGCGCGTCCGGGAAAGTCAGACTTGAAATGGGGACGAGGCGGCTGCCGGGGCCCAGGGACCCTCCCCAGGAGGCCCCGCCTCCCACCTGCGCCCTGTCTCCGGCCGGTCCAGCCGCGGGGGGAGCTGGGGGGGGACTCAGGGCCGGAGGTGGGGGCTCGGTGGCCGTGGTGAAGCCACCCTGCCCGCCCCCCCCCCCCCCCGACACTGAGGAACGGAGGCCCGGCGGGTGGAGGAGCCAGGGAGCGGAGGGATGAGGGACAGAGATGGAATGAATGAGGGTCTGAATGGAAGAGAGGAGGAAGGAAGAATGAATGAATGGAATCGTGAAGGAAGGGAAGGAGGGAGGGAGGGAGGAAGGAGGAAGGAAAGGTGGGAGGGAGAAAGGGAAGGAAGGAGGAAGAAGGGAGGGAGGGAGAGAAGGAGAAAGGAGGAAGGGAAGGAAGGAAGGAAGGAAGGAAGGGAAGGCGGGTGGGCAGGCAGGCAGGCAGCTGTCCACCCCGGACCGGCTGCGGCCATTCCCGGCAGGAAATGCTCCTGAGTCCCCCGTGGCCCCCGAGAGAGAAACAGCAGCGACTGTCGACTTCTCCTGCAGACGAGTTTCGCTGAGGCCGGTGCCCTTGTCGATGCAGCTTCGCTCGGGCTCCGGGCTGTGGGTTTTGCAGGCAGAGCCGTGGGAGCTGCGGGCACGCAGGCGGCCATGAGGGGGCACAGAGGCGGGGAAAGAATTGCAGGGAGCAGCCAATCACCCTCCGGGCATCCAGCTGTGGGCTCCGCTCCCCTCGCCGCCCCAAGCCTCCCCTGGGCCCCGTGGACACTGAGGGGCTCTGGGCGGGAGCTGTTGCCTGACCCCCCTCCTCCAACAGACCCCTCTCCAGACGCCGCTCTTCCGGGGTCACCTGGAGCCCCGAGACCGCACACACACCCCCCACAAAGAGGGGACCAGGGTGCTGGCTCTCCGTCCCGGGTCCCCCACATCCAAGGAGGCCCGTGTGCCCTCGGCCCCCAGGGGCCCCTGCAGCTCTGGCCAGACCGGCCAGTTCCCCCAGGAGCGTGCCTGGCCGCCCAGCACCACCGGCCCTTGTCCTGTCCCTGCCCGCACTGACCCCGCCGCCTCTGCTTTCTCAAGTGGCCGCGCCCGACTAATCCAATAATCCGGCAATTACCCCCTTCACCGCGAGCCGCGCCGGCCGGCCGGCCACTGGCGGCCAGAGACGGGGCCGCGGCCGCTCTCCCGGCTTCAGAGGGAGCCCGGGCGCGGGGGCTGGCGTTCGCGCTGGCCGCTCCCCTCGGCGGGATCCGAGGCCGCTGTTTACCGGGCGCCGGCCCCGCGGTGCCTGGCGGGGAGCCGTGTGGGGATGGACACGCAGCCGGTCCTGGCAGGAGTCCCGAGGGCCCGCACTGGGCATGGGGTGTCCCAGGACGTGGGGCCAGGAGGCGGCCGGGCGAGCGGTCAAACCCAAGGTGTCTGTCCCAGCCCGACTCCAGCCCTTCCCACGGCCCAGCCCCCTGGCTGTGGGCACAGAGCCCTGCACCCCGGCCACGCTTTCCCAGAATTCCCTGCGGAGCCGGTGGCCACCCCCACTTCACCCAGAAACCACGGGATGGACCCCTCCTGGCACCTCCTGCCTGTGACCTGGAGGTGCCCCCCCACCCCACCTCCTCGTTGCTATTCGCCCACTTATTGGGGGGCGGCCGGCACAGGGCAGCGGGCGCCAGGGTTTCGGGGTCAGTTCCCGCAGCCGCCGCCTCCACGCCAGCACCCGCTGGGCTTGGCGCCTCCTCCGTCCGACGCCCGGGAGGTGCCCCGGCTTTGGTGAAGCGTGCAGACCCGCGCGCTGATTTGGGGATTCGCTCAGGCGGGCGGCGGGCGGTGACAGCGGTGTGAACGGCATTAGCGCCTCCGGCTCCCAGGGCGGCGGGTCAGGCACCAGCGGTGGGAGGCGCTGCCGTTTCACGTCGTTTCTCGCCGAGAGCGTGAGCATCACCGAGAGCGTGAGGGAGCCACACCAGCCAGGGCCTCGTCTTTTCCTGGTGCCACCCGTCCCGCGTGCCCGAGGGTCCTGGGGACCCTCCTGCCTCCTGCCCCCCCCCCACAGCTCCCTCACTGTCGTGTGTGATGACATGTGACGTGGCTCCGTGACCACATGGCCCCCCAGAGGGCAGCAACCCATGTCTGTGTCAGCCAGCGCACAGTAGGCACGAATCGATGTGTGTGGCCAAAAAGGAGGGGCGGGAGCTGGGACAGGAAGGACGCTGAGGGCAGGGGTCCGAGCCTCAGCCGCCCTGGACCGATGGGGGCGGGACCAGGTGGGCATCCCTCGGCCTCCAGCAACCCAGCGCCTCCCTGCGGTTCCGAAGGCCCGGTGGTGGCAGCGGTGCCGGTGCCGGTGTTGGCTGGCGGTCCCAGCACCTGCCCGGCCCTCGCGGGAAGCCGGGCCAGGCGGGAGGCGGCTGCCATCTCGCGGCTGCGGCTGCCACCGCGTGGGCACCGCGTGGGCTGCGTCGCCGGGGCTGCAGGGAGCCAGCTGGCCGGCGCGTCTTTGTCTCGCTCGCACGGCGTTTGTTTTCGCCGACGCCGCCATCCAAGCCCGTTTCCGTCGGCCGTGCTCGCACGAGGCGCGAAGTTTGATAAATAAGAGAACGTTGGGGCCGGGAGAGAGAAGCGTGTTCCCAGCTCCCGGGAGAGCCGGCCAGAACCGCGATCCGACGCCGGAACAGCAGCCAGCGGGCGAGCGGGCGGGCGAGGGCCTGGCTGCATCTCAGCTCCCAGAGGGGCCGGCGGCCTCCTGCCCACCTCCACGGCCCACCCTCTGCCTGCGGGAGGAGGACTCGAACCCTGCCCGTCCCCCCGGCGTGGGCCAGGGGACCCCTGAGCTGCTCCAGGATTTGGGCCTGTTGGGGGAGCCGGCTCGGGGTCCCCCCAATGCAGCCCTCCCCCCGGGGTCCCCGTCGCTTTGCCTCTGAGACGTGCCTGGGGGGGGGGGGGGGGAGGGCGGTTTGCCTGGGATGTTCTAGAACCTGATGCCGGGCGAGGGGTGCATTGGGGGGCCTGGTGGGGTGTCCCTTCCTTAAGTAAACGCAGCGAGAGGGTGGTGGGTGCGGGGAGGGGGGTTCCCCAGGCGACCGGAGGCGTCCCTGCCGTCCCTTGGTGTTTGCCGTCCAGTTCAGCTCCGTCGCAGCCCGGCTGGCGCGGTGTGCCCTCGGAGCCGTGCGTGTCCGGCTGTGGCGCTGTCCCGGGCTGGGCTCCGTCTCTGCGTCCCGGAAGGAGGGACTGAGGGAGGGAGGCAGGCCATGACTGGGCCTCTGCCTTCCCCCAAGCCTCGTCCAGCGCGAGGTCACCCCTGCCCCTCCCCTGGCCACAGCGCCCCTCTGGCAGACTGGTGCCCTGGAATTAGGGGCCTGAGGGCCGGGCAGGAGCCAAGGTGGACAGTGGCCTCAGGTTCAGAGCAGGAGGCCGGACGTGGTCAGCCCACTCAGGGACGTTCTCCGGGCCCTGGGTGGGGAGCCCCCGTCTCAGGCAGCGGGTCCCCTGGAACGTGGGACGTGGGACGCGGGACGTGGGACGGGGCTGAGCTGGCCCTCGGAGGTGGTGCCGATGCCTGTCCACGGCTCCCGCGGTGGCCGGGGGGGTCTCATCGCAGGGACGCCCGCCAGACCCCGCGGCCCGGGCCCGTCCCGCTGCCCCCCGTGGATGGGCCCGGTGATGGGCAGGCACTTCTCAGCCCGGCGGCCCGGCTCTGAGTGTAATCCGCGCTGACCTTCGACCCCTCGCGGAGCTCTGAGTGGCAGGCCGCGTGGGACCTGCCCCCCGGAGGGTCTCCTGTAGATTAACTCGGCTCACTTGAGCCATTGATTTTGTCAAGGGTCCGTTTATCAGGCTGACAACGGGAGAGCCTCCCATACATACTTATCAGTGCGGGGCCCG
>PVJN01053897.1:0-13601 GCA_004026805.1 Lasiurus borealis | reverse complement strand
CTAATGAGAAAGAATTAGGTTATAAATATAAAGTAAGCTTTATTATAGACTTTTGGTTTGCGTGCTTAAATAATGTGGTTTCTTGTTCAAATTAAAATCTTAGTTTGTATTTGGAATCTGAAATCTGTAATAAGTGGAACTCCACTGCTGAAACTGCCTCTGGTGTGGAGAAATTCAAAGGTGACAGGAGAGGGCAAGGCTATCTGCTCTCCTGCAATGAGATTAGTTAAGGTTTCATCAAAAATCATAAGAGAACTCACAGGGAAATGCAAATCTTGGCCAAATTAGGTGCTAGTTATCACTTTGGAAAGTGAAAAAAAAAAGAAAAATTTAAGATCTGTCTTTATCTTTTAAGCATGAAAAGAAATTCGGCCAGATCTGTTACTGATGCTTTCCCCCAAAGTAAGCAGGATGTGGAGGAAGAGAGACACTGTGGTAATCCAGTATGAAAGTCCATTCTCCCAGTATACTAATCTAAAAGTCTCCTTTCTCGCCATGAAAAAGTTTTACAAATTTAGAGATGTGTCTGGAATTTCTGTACTCGTGAGGAGAGAAGTCCGGCTTAAAAAGAAATGTGCACACCTTTTTGGACATATTAGATAGGGTTTTAAACTGGAATCTCTCTGAAAAAGCTGCAGAAAAAGAAAAACCCAGAAATGGTCTTTATTTTTTAAGAAAAGTGGCATAAAGGAACCAAAAGGAGAAGATTTTGTGTTATTAATCAAAGTTTTCAGCTAAATGCAAATTAAATTGGGAGAAAATAAAATAAAATTTCTCTAATTAAAAATTCAAAATACGTTGTTTATTGGTCTAATAGAAAAGGATTAATTCTGTGATTCCCAACCGAAAATTTTAATATAAAAAGTTTAAGGAGATAATTGATACCTTAAGATAATTATTAAAAATATTATAATATTTAAATCATATATGAATATATATATTTGATGGTTTTTTCCATGTTAAAATTTAAAGGCTTTAACAGAGATGATTATTGGAAAGCTCCATGGGCCCAGAGTAATACAAGAAATTTCTTCTCTCTTCTTAAAGGAAATCTTTTTAAATTTAACCGATCTAACTAATATATTTGAAATTGCATGGAAAACTTTATCAAACAAGAATTAATAACTATATTTTAAATGTTATGAAGGTTTTGGCCTCTAAGAGGGACACAAGGTAGCATTCTAGGGAGAGGCATAAACACTCAGCCTCTGAGAGATCCAGTCTCTCGGTGTCCTAGATGTCAGAGAGGTAACCATTGGGCCAGACAGTGTAAATCAAAATTTCATAGAAATGGGCAGCCTCTAGATCAACCGCAGGGAAATGGCAAGAGGGGTGCCCCCCAGCCTCGTTATTCAGAATAAAAGTTAAATGGAAAGATCCCAAATCTGGTTTATGGAAGGCACCCGATCCATTATTAACCTTTGGGAGAGGGTATGCTTGTATATTTCCAGAAAATTTTTCCAAACCCGTGTGGATTCCTGCTAGAAATGTTAAACTGCAACAGGGATCCAAGAGAGAAACTAGTCAGACTAATAAAGACTTTGCATCTGGAGCCACACCATGCAGCTGCAGATAATCAACTACCTCAGTCACAGAGAGCAAAGACTCCAAGCACTCCATTGAAGAAGAGGATCAGGAGGAGGACAAGCAGAACAACAAACAGCCTGAAGGCCACCGGGAGCATGGTAAAGAGAACGGTACTAATGCCTAAGAACGTATTTCTTGCAATACCAACAGTTACCAGCTGTACGGTAATATTACCTGGGGCACATGGGGAAGTATTTTTTACTTATATTCCTGACCCTTCATGGGTAAGAATGCTTAGGTTTACTGATTCCCCTGTTTCTTGTAATCTCTAAGAAGGGCAAAATTAACTAACTAAATATTTCTTACAATTCCAACATTAGAATTTAAAATGACAAAAAGCCCAAACCTGCCTGTATTCTTAAACTAGAGGCGGGGCAACATTTGTGGCTTGTGAATCAGACATAAACATTTACTAAATTTCTTTTGCTTTTTAAATTAAGATACCTACTTTAATTAATAAATTATCTTTTTAAATAAAAATCAAGGTTTTCAGCTAAAAAAGCCAATGTCTTTGTAAGCAATTTGATTAAGTATTCTAATAAAGTAACTAAAACCTTGTCTATACAAAAAGAAATTGATAGCCAGTTTGAAATTGGATTGCCATGGCCTAGAACAAAGAATATCCTTACATAATATTATTCTACAATGTCATTATAATTTTTTGACAAATATCCCAAACAAACTTACAATCTAATCCTTTGAATATTTGGTAGCAATTTTAAAAATAACATGAAAGGAATTAAGGCAGTGAGAAGGCACTTGAGCATTCTATATTGGCTTTTCTTGCTCTTTTTGTTAAGAGAGACCCTCCCACAGCTGTCATCTGAGCTTTCTGTTCATACTGAGGTTGAAGCCTCGTGTTGGCTGGCAGCATGAATCTGTTTCTCACCCAGTGGTGTGAGCTGGGCCCTCCCTGGAGAAGAATCCTGGGTTCCCCAAGATATGTGATCAGCGCTGGGACTCTGCCAGCAGGTGAGGGGATCCCTAGGCAGGTACTGGGTGTGGAGGCCACAAGGGCATCGGCTACCAAGGAGACGGAACTGAAACTCACATCAACCTGCTTGCCCCAGAGGATGGCTGGTTAGCCAGTGATGGGTAAGATTCGTCAGAGGAGGAACAACCTAAGACAGGCACAGTCGCAGAGGGGCCATCAGGTGAGAACTTGGGGATCAACAGAGGTGAGGCACAGATCCTCACCCCCCCCAACATTGCAGGGGCTTGAACCTTCACCCCTTCTGAGGGAGGTCTCCTGCTCCATGGCTGCTTCAATTCCCATGCCCAGCTCCTATCGGGACCCAGGTGACAAGACAGAGACTTGGCTCAGCTCCAGCACATTATAATTAAATTGACAAACACCAACGACAAAGTACGAATTTTAAAAGCGGCCAGAGAGAGACAGGAAGTTACCTACCTACAAAGGAACCCCCATCAGACTAGTGACTGATTTCTCAACAGAAACTCATAAGGCCCAGAAGGGAATGGAATGAAATATACACAGTCATGCAAAGGAAGGGTCTGAATCCAAGAATACTGTACACAGCAAGGCTATCAATCAAAATTGGAGGTGAAATCAGGAACTTCACAGACAAAAAAAGTTGAAACAGCGGGGAAAGGAATAAAAATGATTACTAATAAGTACCTATCAATAATAACTTTAAGTGAAAATGGATTAAATGCTCCAGTCAAAAGGCATAGGGTAATGGATTGGATAAGAAAACATGATCCATATATCTGCTGTCTACAAGAAACCCACCTCAGAAAAAAAGACGCACACAGACTGAGAGTGAAGGGATGGAAAAAAGTTTTTCAGGCAAAAGGAAATAAAAAAAAAAAAAAAGCTAGGCCAAAACCGGTTTGGCTCACTGGATAGAACTTCGGCCTGCGGACTGAAAGGTCCCAGGTTCGATTCTGGTCAAAGGCATGTACATTGGTTGGGTGCACATCCCCAGTAGGGGGCATGCAGGAGGCAGCTGTTCGATGTCTCTCTCTCATAGATGTTTCTGGCTTTTTATCCCTTTCCCTTACTCTCTGTGAAAAATCAATAAAATATATTTTTTAAAAAAGCTGGGGTAGCAATATTTATATGTGACAAATTAGATCTCAAAGTGAAGTACATAAAAAGAGATAAGGAAGGCCACTTCATAATACTAAAGGGAGCAATCCAACAAGAAGAAATAACTCTGGTAAACATATATGCACCTAATTCAGAAGCACCCAAATACATAAAAAAGAAAACTCCTGGAGGATATCAAGGGAGAAAATGAAAGCAATACAATCATAGTATGAGACTTTAATACCCCACTATCACTATTGAACAAATCCTCTAAACAAAAAATCAGCAAAGAAACATCAATTCTAAATGACTCACTAGACCAGATGGAATTAATTGACATCTTCAGACCATTTCACCCCAAAGCCACAGAGTATACATTCTTCTCAAGTGCACATGGGTCATTTTCAAAGATAGACCATATGTTGGCTCATAGGCAAAGTCACTTCAAATTCAAGAAGATAGAAATCATATAAAGCATCTTCTCAGATCACAGTGTCATAAAACTGGAAATGAACTACATTAAAAATCCAAAGAAATCAAACACATGGAGACTAAACAACATGCTATTAAACAATGACTGGATATCAAGGAATAAATAAAAACGTGATGGCAACAAATGATAATGAAAACACAACAATCCAA
Source organism: Lasiurus borealis (assembly GCA_004026805.1). Lineage (NCBI taxonomy): Eukaryota > Metazoa > Chordata > Mammalia > Chiroptera > Vespertilionidae > Lasiurus > Lasiurus borealis. The sequence goes on along the minus strand of PVJN01053897.1, from coordinate 9,319 downwards.
AATCTATGGGACACAGTGAAAGGAGTCTTGAGAGGGAAGTTCATAGCTCTACAAACCTGCTGCAAAAAACAAACAAACAAACAATAAAAAAACAAGAAACGATGATAATAAATTACCTAACCTTACAACTCAAAAAGCCAGTGTAAACAGGAGGAAGGAAATAGTAAAGATTAGAGCAGAGATAAATGACATAGAGACCAAAGAAACAATTCAAAAGAACAACAAAGCCAAGAGCTGATTCTTTGAAAAAATAAACAAGATTGATGAACCTCTAGCTAGGCTCAATAAGAAGCAAAGAGAGAGGATCCAAATAAACAAAATCAGAAATGAAAGAGGTGAAATAACAACAGACCCCAATGAAATACAAAGGATGGTTATTAAATACTATGAACAACTCTTTTCCAACAAACTGAACAACCTGAAGGAAATGGACTTATTCCTAGAAAAATATAACCTTCCAAAACTCAGGAAGAATCTAAACATCTCAATAGGTCAATAACTATGGAAGAAATTGAAGCAGTCATCAAAAAGCTCCCAGCAAGCAAAAGCCCAGTGTCAGACAGCTGCGCATGGGAGTTTTACCAAACATTCGAGGAAAAATTAAAACCTATCGTCCTCAGACTATTCCAAAAAATTCAAGAGGAAGGAACACTTCCAAGCACCTTCCATGAAGCCAGCAGCACCTTAATACCAAAACAAGATAAAGACAACACAATAAAAGAAAATTACAGGCCAATATCCCTCATGAATATAAATGCCAAAATCCTCAACAAAATTCTAGCAAATTGGATCAAGCAGTACATCAGAAAGATAATACATCATGACCAAGTAGGATTTATCCCAGGAATGCAAGGCTGGTACAATATTTGCAAATCAATAAACATGATAAATCACATAAACAAATTGAGAGATAAAAATCACATAGTCATATCAATTGATGCAGAAAAAAAGTATTTGACAAAATCCAAACCCCTTTCTTGATAAAAACTCTCAACATGGTGGGAATAGAAAGATCGTACCTCAACATCATAAAAGCCATATATGATAAACCCACAGCTAACATCATACTCAATGGGAAAAACTAAAACCATTTCCCTTAAGAACAGGAACAAGACAGGGATTCCCAATCTCATCACTCCTGTTCAACATAGTATTGGAAGCATTAGCTATTTCAATTAGACAAGAAGAAGAAATAAAAAGCATCCAAATTGGAAAAGAAGAAGTAAAGCTGTCCTTATTTGCAGATGACATGATACTGTACATAAAAAATCTGAAGGAATCCATGCAAAAACTAATTGACTTTATTAATGAATTCAGCAATGTAGCAGGATACAAAATTAATGCCAAGAAATTTGTGGCATTTCTATACACTAATAGTGAACTTACAGAAAGAGAAACTAAAGAAGCAATCCCATTTACCATCGCACCAAAAAAAATTAAGATACTTAGGAATAAACTTAACTAAGGAGGTAAAAGAACTGTAAGCAGAAAACTACAGGACACTGAAAAAAGAGATAGAGGAGAATGTAAACAGATGGAAGAGCATATCATGCTCATGGATTGGAAGAATCAACATCATTAAAATGTCCATACTACCCAAAGCAATCTATAGATTCAATGCGCTAACCATTAAAATACCAATGGCATATTTCACAGACCTAGAAAGAACTCTCCAAAGATCCATCTAGAACAAACAAACAAACAAAAAAAGAACCAAAACCCACGAATAGTCACTGCAATCCTGAAGAAAGAAGAATAAAGTAGGTGAGATCTCAATACTAGATTTCAAACTATATCACAAAGCCACTGTTCTCAAAACAGCCTGGTACTGGCACAAGAACAGACATATAAATCAATGGAATAGAATAGAGAACCCAGATACCGACCCAAACCACTATGCTCAATTAATATTTGACAAAGAAATCATGAACATAAAACGGAGTCAAGACAGTCCCTTTAATAAATGGTATTGGGAAAATTGGACAGATACATGCAAAAAAAAATGAAACTAGACCACCAACTAACACCATACACAAAAATAAACTCAAAATAGATAAAGTACTTAAACATAAGATGGGAAACCATAAAAATACTAGAGGATTCCACAGGTAGCAAAATCTCAGACATATGCCAAAGGAACTTCTTCACTGATACTGCTCCTAGGCCAATGGAAGCTAAAGAGAAAATAAACAAAATAAAGAGCTTTTGCACAGCAAAAGAAATCATCAACAAAACAATAAGAAAGACCACTACATGGTAGAACATATTTGTCAATGTTATCACTGATAAGGATTTAATCTCTAACATTTACAAGGAATTCATACAATTAAACAAAAGAAAGATAAATAACCCACTCAAGAAATGGGCAAAGGACCTAAATAGAGAATTTTCTAAAGAAGACAGAAGGAATGCCAATAGACACGTGAAAACATGCTCAAAGGCACTAATTATCTGAAAGATGCAAATCAAAATGACAATGCGATACCATCTCATACCTCTCAGAATGGCAAGCATCAACAAATCAACAAATGACAAGTGTTGGCAAGAATGTGGAGAAAAAGGAACCCTTGTGCACTGCTGGTGGGAATGCAGACTGGTGCAGTCACTGTGGAGAATGGTATGGAGTTTCCTCAAAAAACTAAAAATGGAACTCCCATTTGACCCAGCAATCCCACTCTTAGGAATATATCCTAAGAAACTAGAAACACCAATCAGAAAGGATATATGCACCCCAATGTTCATAGCAGCACAATTTACAATAGCTAATATTTGGAAACAATCTAGGTATGCATCAGATGATTAGATCAGAAAACCATGGTACATCTACATAATGGAATACTATGCTGCCATAAAAAAGAAGGAATTCTTTATATTTGCAGCAACCTGGATGGAACTAGAGAAAATTATGCTAAGTGAAATAAGCCAGTCAATGAAAGGAAAATACCACATGATCTCACTCATTTATGGATAATAAAGAACATTATAAACTGGTGAACAAAAAGATATATACAGAGGCAGTAAAGCATCAAACAGACTGTCAAATTCCAGTAGTAAAGTTAGGGAGAGGCGGGGTAGGTAACAGATCAACAGAAGGACTTGTATTCATGCATATAAGCATAAGTGATGGACATAAGACACTGGGGGATTAGGGGGTGCATGGGAATGGGAGGGGGCCAATGGGAAAATATGTACACATATAACACATTAATAAAAAAATATGGCAAAAAAGGAAAAATGTGAAAGGACCTCCTTTTATTCACTTTAGGCCTTTTCCTAAGCACTTAATAGGCATCATCTTATTTAATCTTCATGTAACTTCTTTAAGTTGTTAAAAATAGGTGCTACTTTCATTCCAATTTAAAAGAAAGTTGGCCTGGACAACTAGATATTTCAAAAGCTGTAACCAACACCATTCTTGGCTCCAAATACTTCTTTTTCTTTTCTTATCTCTACAGAAAAATGATACTTTAAGAGAACTAAGGGTGTGGCATTATGTGGGAAAACTAGCTCTACTATCTTCTGTTCATATTTTTTGTGTGAATGTGAATAGCAGCAAAAATAAATGCTGTACATTTTAGTAAACTCAAAACTGAAATACCTATTACTTTAGATCAGGTGTAGGGACCCATTTTTCTGCCAAGGGCCATTCAGATATTTGTAACATCATTCTATTAATATAACTTTATGTTGCTAAGAAAAAAGTTCCTAGATTTATTGAATTTCTAATCCCATTTACAATTGCTTTGGTAGGGCTAGACAAAATGATTTGCAGGCCTTCGACAGTCTGTAGGCCTGATGCAACCCATCCTTGCTTTAGATATACAAATATGGTTAATTTTATTTTCAACTAACTTGTTGGTCAATGCTTATACTTTTTCCTAAGCAGACAATGCAATGCATCATTTATTTTGGTATAATAGATGATGCCAAAGGCATTTTCGAACCAGGGACCTCTTGATTCATAGGTAAATGCTCAACAACCGAGTCACACTGGCCAGGCACCAAGTCCATCTTAATTGCATTTTACAATAGTATCTATGATACAACTAGAAAAATCTTAAGAAGATTGAGGTCTTTGTTTTAATTACAATCCCAGAGCACATTGTTGCACTGGACATACAGTAAGTGCTAATAAAAATGTGTTGGAAAAATGAATAAATTGTTAGAAGAGTAGTGCTTCAGTCAAAGATTGGAAATGCTTATATATGTCAATTTATCTGAGAGATAATTTTCATTTCTACTACTAACCAATGTTTTCAAATGCTGACTTGACTATGCAGAAAACAGTTTTCTATTATAAAACCAATATAAGCTTTTGAATTAAAAATTTGAAAATATATAAAAGGAAAAATAGGAGGTAAAAATACCCATAATCATATCACTTAATAACTATTATTAGTATTTTTATATAATTATTTCATTTTTCTTAAATAAGAATTTATGTGATATATATCTCTTAAATTGTACCTATCCATTTTTTTCCTTTTACTAATTAAAAAAATACTAATGTAAACATTTTCTGTTGTTCCAATATCATAGTAAACATTATTTTTATATTCCAGCCAATAGATTACCAGTAAATATTTTCTTTTTGTAGATCACTAATTTTAAGAAATTTTGTTAGGTTACACTATATCCAGTTCAGGCTTGTAGCACAATTTTCTTAAAATTTTACATTGAATGATTTATGTGCCAATGTCAAGTATCAATCTGGCTTCTTTACAATAAAAATGTCCTTAAATGAATGGCTTACAAACCTTTCTGTTTGCTAGCAAAACACCTTATTAAAATAAGCACTAATAGCATTTGAAAAAACAAAACAAGCAAAAACAGAGCTAATCTGGTTGATTCAGACTCAGAAAGTTAAGAGCCCAGAGAACTAAGCTAAAAACAAATTTGGAATACTATTATCTTAAGGATGTCATGTTTCCCAGTGAATATGTTTAGCAATTCATTTTCTGCAAATGCCACAAAAGTGGTGAGTGTAACTAAATTAGAAATCCAACAGAAAATGAGGTGTCTTTGAGCTTTGCACTAATTGTCCCTTTCTGAATCATTTTTCCCCCTAGGGATGCTTTTTTCCCCTGTGTCTCATCTATATCTATAAGAAGTATGTGAACAGAACTTATGGATTTTCCCACTAGTCTGATTTTCCTAGAATCATTCTATCAGTGTTCCCAATTGTTCACCAAAGCATGTGGTTGTCTATCTCCAAAAAGTGCATTTTCATACAGAGACTTAGTTAGAACTACATAATGTTATAATGTTTCAAATGGAACTGCTTTTTAAATGCCTAGGTAGTACTAGAATACTTACACTAAGAAATTAACACCCAACATTTCACTGATTTGGAAATTATCTACTCAATTATAAGTCATGTTGCCATTTCCAGATGTTCATTAGTTATTGCTTATTCAGAGGATTGGCTATATTGGTTTCCATATATTTTTAGGTTTATTAGAGTGTGAAGATATACTGCAATTATGAGATGCAGATGAGCACCATCTGCAGATATTTCTCCCCCTCTCAAGGACTTTCAGATCAAACTGAGTCATATTCCACTGATGAGTTTCCCCTGGATTAAAGCTTTGCAGCACTGTAAATGACAATAATTATGGTGCTGAAAATATAATGTTTCTCTGTACTGGAAACTTCCTTTTCTGTCCTTTCAGGCTTTAAAATAACTTCTAAAATAAATATCTTGTGTGATATTTTAATAATGCTTTAGGTCAACATTATTAGTTATGTTTTAAATGGACTATTATTGATAACTGAACAATTTATTTTTACCACAACTTTGGAACCAAAAAAAAAATGCAATTGAAGTGTATGATGATAATTCTTAAATATATATGTTCATCCAATTAGTCACCTCAATCCATCTCCCCTTAAGTACAAAGATTTATGTTATTTCAGTATATCTCTATTTATTGGAAATGTCTATAGTAGAGTCCTTTGAAAGCACCCCAAGTATTCCTGATATAGCCTAACATCACAAATAGGATAATCAAATTCTATCAGCAAATTTTGCTTATGAAAATTTAATTCAAAGAGATTATTTGAAATGTGTGTATGTATTTTTTTAATTGTGTTTCTTTTGTCTTGTGAATTATACACTCAAAAATATATTACAGTGGTACCTCGAGATATGAGTGCCCTAACATACGAGATTTTTGAGATACAAGCTGTCAAGCGAGAGACTTTTGCTTTGAAATACGAGCAACAGATTGGCTGGCTGTACACGACCCACCAGTTTACTGCGATTCGAGCATCTCATAGTTTCCCACACCTCAAGGTCACGGAATGAATTAAACTCTTATCTCGAGGTACCACTATATTTCAATATTGTGAAGCAAAAGGGTATGACTTTGTGTAGTCTCCTGAAGAACGCTATCTTTGATTTGAATTACAACAAATTAATAAGCTTTAGGAAGTTAATTCAAAGACCTTAAAAATTAGTATATCCAGTTGGAAAATTTTTATTCCAATCTCAATGTCACATTATTCACTACATATTTATTACAATCCAAAGTGGGAAAATATATATTGTACAGTGGTAGATCTGGGGAAAAATAATACAGCATAGTTTTTAATGCCTGCTTACTAACTAGTGGGAGCAGATATACTTAAAACTATCCAACTCTAGTGAGAAGAATTAAGTTGGTATCAGAGGAAGAAGACCAGAAATAATTCATGCTGGTTAGAATTTCTCAGCCTCTTGTCTGCCAACCATCCTTTTTCTTGTCTTCTAAGTATGGGTAGTTGAAGACTTCATTTTAAACTCAGTATAGGAATCAGAAAGCCAACAAGTTACTCAGCTTGTCCAGGGAAATGCAAATTAAAACAATAATAATATACAATAAAACAAAACAAAAAAAGAAAAAAACTATCAGTTTGGTTGAATGTGTAGAGAAACTGATACTTTCAAACACTGAAGATGTGAGTGTAAATTGGGGTGATCAATTTGTAATATCTAATTAAAAATAATCATATATGAGAAAATAGGAGGAATCCAAAATGGCGGCATAGGTAAACACCTACACTGCTGCCTCTCACAACAATTTCAAAACTACAACTAAAAGAAAGAATGGACATCATCCAGAACCATAGGAAAGCTGGCTGATTGTAAGTTCTACAGCTAGAAGAAAAGAGAGGGGCTCACAGAAACCCATGGGAGCTGCAAAAAGCTGAGGTACGGAGACGCGCACGCTGAGAGAGTGGGTGCCGTAGTACCTGGCTGGCTTTCTCCAGCGGGAGAGAAACGGAGACTCCCAAAGGCATTGAACCTCTTATCTTACAACACTAAACCCCAGATCCAGCCAAAACTCATACGGGGGGAGTTTGGACTGTAAAAAGGGAGAGGTGCACGGAAATTTAGGGGAGTCGTAAAAGATCAGAGGGCTGGTGGCACACACGGCACTGTGCAGAGGACAGATTGCTGATTGTGCTGTTCACTTTCTCGAGTGGGCAGGAGACAGACCCTCCCAACTGTGCCACTTCTGACTCCACTAAGCCCCTGCTTTGGGCGAAACCCTGGAGACCTAGACTCATGTGGTCCTGGTGCACAGGGGAGCTGGAAAGGCAGCGGCCTAGAAGCACTGCGGGCATGGGCGTGCACAAGGACCGCTCCAGCTACTGCCCAGTCATGTGAGACTCAGGGGCCATGCAGGGCGGGGCTGACTGGAAGGCAAGGCGGTCCCTTAAGCCCTGAGGTTCCACCCATCCCAAGCTCAACAGAGGCTTCTTCGGTTTTGCAAGTCTGCTATCATAAGGCTGAATTCAACATAAAAGTTTCCCCGGCATAGTAAAAATGCCGAGACAAGGGAAGGGATCACAAACAAAAGAAATGGAGGGAAAAAAATGACTGGATATAGAGTTCAAAACCACACTTATAAGGTTTTTCAAGAATATGCTAGAAAAGTTGGATAAAGTTAGGGAGAGCCAAGAGGAGATGAAAAAGGACCAACTAGAGATGCAAAAGAGCCAACTAGAGATGGAAAAGGTCCAACTAGAGATGAAAAAGGACCAACTAGAAATTAAACATACACTGACTGAAATAAAAAAAATATTATACAGAATCCTAACAGCAGACTAGACTAGAAAGTCCTAACAGCAGACAAGAATCAAGTCAAAAATTTGAAATATAAAGAAACAGAAAACACTCAACTGGAAAAGCAAGAAGAGAAACGAATCCAAAAATGTGAACATAATGTGAGGAGACTCTGGGACAGCTTCAAGCATACCAACATCAGAATTGTGGGGGTGCCAGAAGAAGAAGAGAGAGCAAGATACTGAAAACCTACTTAAAGAAATAATGACTGAAAACTTCCCACATCTGGTAAAAGAAATAGACTTACAAGTCCAGGAAGCACACAGAACCCCATATAAAAGGAATCCAAAGAGGACTACACCAAGACGCATCATAATCAAAATATCAAGAACAAAAGACAAAGAGAGAATATTAAAAGCAGCAAGAGAAAAACAGTTCATTACCTACAAGGGAGAACTCATATGACTGTCAGCTGATTTCTCAACAGAAACAATGCAGGACAGACAGGAGTGGCAAGAAATATTCAATGTGATGAATAGCAAGAACCTACAACCAAGAATAATCTATCCAGCAAAGCTAACATTCAGAATTGAAGGGCAGATAAAGAGCTTCACAGATAAGAAAAAGCTAAAGGACTTCATCAACTCCAAATCAGTATTATATGAAATGCTGAAAGGTACTCTTTTAGAAGAAGAAGAAGAAAAAGGTAAAATCCAAAAAATTATGAACAACCAATACATATCTATCAAGTGAATCTAAAAATTAAGTGAATTAAAAATTTGATCAACAGAATAAACTGGTGAATATAATAGAATCTGGAGCACAGAAAGGGAGTGGACTGATCATTTTTAAGGGGAAAGTGGTGAGGGGTGTACAAGGAGAGACTGGACAAAAATCATACACCTATGGATGAGGTCAATGGGAGGGAGGTACGGGTAGAGGGAAGGGTGGGAGCCAGGTGGAGGGGTGCTATGGAGGGGAAAAAGAGAAACAAATGTAATAATCTGAATAATAAAGATTTAATAAAAAAATAATCATATACTCTTATAGAGCAATTCAGTTTTTGTTTATCTTAGAGAAAGATCCATATTTGACCACAAAGAAGAATATATAAGTGTATTCAGTGTAGACTTTTGAAAGAGTAAATATTAGCATCAAATTTACTCACTAAATATCCATCAGGATATGAAAGACTAAGTTATCCAAGAATCAATTAGATCTCAATATTAAAAAAGATTTCTAAGATATAAAAATGGCTAAGTTTTATAT
>PVJN01053896.1:0-13589 GCA_004026805.1 Lasiurus borealis | reverse complement strand
TACCGGAGAACAAAGTAGAAACAGCAGTAGCCTAAGTTACAGGCCAAATGGGTAACCCCAAGAGACAGATTTTGACAACCAAAAGTATTGCATCTCAAGGTCTCAGTGCTACTGTGTGAGAACAGTTTAGCCAGAAAGATCATCAACAATTAGGTGACATCTCTATCACACCTATTACTGAGTTGAAATTCCACTGACATGAGTAATAAGGGGTCTTGTTTGACATTTAACGGCTTAATTAATTTGTTTCCTAAGTGAATGATGTTTTACACTGTGATTTTTCAATACGCCCTCTCCATATACTTGAAATTTTTTCTTTTGCTTTTTTTAGAAAACAATTTAGTTGTCCTTTTCACTTAACAAATTACCTACCCATCTCGGCTCTTGTGCTAGCTCGTGTTTGGTAGGGCTTAGGGGGTGGAGATGGGGTTGGGAAAATGGGGAGGCTGCACATATTTCTTCACTTTTTGATTTGAGACGAGACAATGTGGGAGTTTGGCATATGGTAAAACTTTTTAAAATTCATATTTAGAAAATGTAGTGCTCTGTTGTTGTTTTCAGACCAAAACACAAGTCTTGTGCCTTTGGTCACTGTAGTCATGGAGGGCATCAAGGGCCATTATGTGTAGTCACACCTGTCATGTGGCATAACTATTTGCACTCTTCCTTCCATGTTACTGACTTTATTGGTTTCTGCACACCTTCAACATATGTGGTATATTAATGTGATATCTGCAGTTCTATTTCTGAAAATAAAACACAAAATGTTTGCTAAAGGTCACTTCTAACAGCTACTGTGAAGGTAGGAGGAATAATCCAGTGTGACAATAGAGAGCATGAGTCTACTATGAATTCCTGCAAATAGAAATAGACTTTGAAAAGTTAGTCAACTCCAATTATTTACTCTCATGGCATTTATACAAACCTCAAACCCCTTACCTTACACCAGTGGTCGGCAAACTCGTTAGTCAACAGAGCCAAATATCAAGAGTACAACGACTGAAATTTCTTTTGAGAGCTGAAAACCAACTTCTGTGCATGGGCCACGAAGTTTCAATCACACTGTACGTGCGTGCACGCACGTGGTATTTTGTGGAAGAGCCAACACTCAAGGGGCCAAAGAGCCATATGTGGCTCGCGAGCTGCAGTTTGCCGACCGCTGCCTTAAACTGTGTCCCTTTGCAAAGAGTTTTTAAAGACCAAAACAAAAATGTGTGGGGAAGCCGCTTCTCTCTCACTTGAACCTACAGGACTTCGAGGTCAATGATCTGAGGCTATTCTCTAGTGTACAAGTGTCCTTAACTGTCTGTTATGCTGTATATTTCTGATGGATGGAGCTTAGCTGGGTAGATGTGCCCAGATGAAATCAAGTGAGCGAGTGCACGTATGTGACAGGTGTGAGTGGGAAGACTGTCTTAGAACACATCGTCTTGAAGTGGCCATGCTGAAGAGTTCAGATTGAATACTGAAAGTTGGGAGAAAGGTTCAAGATTTGGGGAGTAAGATAGTCCACGGCACACCTCCCATATGATACTTTTTTCCTTGTTAACTTTTTTTATTTTATAATGGTGCCTAGAAAGTAAGACAGGTGCCACCACTTTTCTGAGCTGTCTTAGGGCCAAATATGATGAAAGTGATATGGAACAGATTTTTAACTATGAAACCTATGGGATGGATAAACTTTTAATACCATCACAAAACACCATGAGATGCTTCAATATAATAGGGTGCTGGGAAAGGTGAAATTGCTGCTGTTGTGTATCTCAGACTTGTTAAAGCCATTCCAGACCTATGGTGAAATAGATTGCTTCCTTCTACTGATGGAAATTGAACTTTCTTCCCCTGCACATGTGTTTATAAATAAGCTGGACATAACATCTTCCTTTGGAACATAGTTGAAGCAGAGATGTGTGTTCATAGAGGGTATTATGTGTATTACTTAAATGGTTCTTTTTCCAAAACAGCTGGTTTCCAGTTTGTAATTTTGAACCTGTGTAATTTTCATCATGATTTTCTCCTCTTCTGAAAAGTGAAAATACTTTATATTATTTTTATTAAGTACTTTTTGTCTTAATACATTCATAGCAAAGTGTCAAGAATAATTTATTAACGATAATTATTCAAAGCCCTGAGGGACTTTCTTTTACTATGAATACTTAAGAAGTAAAAGAGTTGTTGAGTCAGCATGGTTTGGATAAAAAGTCTTTGATGTAGGGCACAGGAGATATATATTTACTAAACACATTTACTATGTGCCAGACACTATGCTTAAAACCCAGCATACATTATCTCACTTGTTTTCAACAACCAATGAGGTAGTTAAATTATATTGTCTTCATTTTGTACATGATGACACCAAAGCATTTTTAATCGCTATGTAATACCTGCATTCATCAACACTCTACCATTAACTGGTTATATTATCATGGATGAGTTACTGAGATTCTGGGGGAAGCAATTTCTTTACTTATTAAGTGATGGTCATGGTACCTCTTACTTCAAATGTAACCATGGGAAGAGCACTGAACATAAGAGTCATAAAATATGGGTTCCCAGACTGATTCTATTAGTTATTAGCTGAATGACCCCGGATTACTTACCTAAATATCTCTTAACTTGTTTCTTCAGCATGGGGATAATAATGTCACAGCTGCCTATCTTCACGGTGTTGTTTGAGGACCAAATTAAAAGTGAGATAATGTAGGGATTTTTGCTTTGTGGTAAATTTTACATTTACCACATCTACATTTACGGAATGCTCACCCCATGATAAGTGCTATTAAAAGCACTTTATCTCCTTCTTTTGTGCAGCAGCCTTACATGGCAGGGACTATTATTATCCCAAGTTTATAGATGATGATCCTGAGGATAGAGAGGTTAGGCAACTTACCTAGGCCTACAAAGCTACTAAGTGGCAGAGCCACTTGATTTGCCTTTAGTGATCTGTCTCCAGAGCTCATGCTTTCAACCATTATTTACGTAGCGTCCTAAACAGATAGGTTATTTAGGAATAGCTCTTATAACTAAAACAGTGGCTGAAGTGATGTGGGACTGCTCTTTATGGGGAAAGAAGAAGGTGCCCAGGAGAAAAATGGAAGGGAGAAAAGTCAAAGCTAATAAATCCTGGGGTATGATTTTTCTCAGCAGGTCTAGGCCTATGATTCTTAGTTTATTAATAAATTAGGAGGACCTATGGGGCTTTAGGATTTGCTAAAATTCAAGGCCCTTCTCCATGTTCAGGAAGAGACCTCCAAATTGTAGAAGCTCATCATTGAAGAGAGACATTGGAGAGGCGTTCTATTTACAGGAAAAGTTATTTACAGCCTCCCTCAAACCAAAGTAGACTCAAGATGCTCTCCTATACTCTCATGTCATCCCATCAGGACAATAAACTTGAAGTTTTCTAAGAACTTGCCATCCAAATCAAGTTCAGGTGCAAATGAGCTTAGGATATACAGTTTCTTCAGTATGTTTTCTCTCTATCTGAAGACCTGTGAACAAAAAAGAGAAGTAATCTGCCCACCTCTCCTAAAAACAGACTTGCATACATTGTGGGGTGGGCATTGGATAGCTGCTAAGGATATTTCTCTTCAAAAAGGAAGTAGGGGAAATAGGACACATTTAATAATCACTCATCCAGAGCTATCTGTCCTGGCACATGTTGCCCATTCCAAGTTCATTGTAACTGTTGGCTCTGCCTGTGCCCTTGGTTCCACTTTCTGAGTTATTTTTTCTCTCCTGTAAGAAATGTCTTATGTTTGCAACTGAGTGGGCTTACCATCCTTTTCTCTTATAAACAGGGGTCCAAAGGCCTCTTTTCATTTTGTACTCTGTCCCTTTTAATCTAAACTAATACAACTTCTTTAAAAAAAAAAAAAGAGTATGAAACAAAACCATACATAAGTCCTCTCTCTTGGGCTCCTGATGAGGCTGCTGTGAGACAACACTCTTATTAAAATCCTTAGAAGCCTTACTGTTTATCAATTGGAGTAAGTTTTAACCTTAAGATAGAAGAAGTCCTTTTGTCTGTCTGAAAGGGTTTATGATGCATCCCCTTAACAAATGTCTTAACAAAGAGTTTTACAGTCAGTTGTTCAAGATTTTTTTAAAACAGCACCTTAGATTTGCTCTTTGCCTGGAAAGCATTTATTAATTTGGGAAGTTGCTGTCTAGAGAGACTGGGAATGAAAAACAGATTGAGTTTTTCAACTCAGCAAAGTCCTGCCTGGCCTCTTTATGGTTCCTCTAAATTTTGCCCGAAAACTGAACAGTTTATTTTTCAGTTCATCTCTCTCCTCCCACAATTTATCTTTGGCAGCAAGAAGACAGGTGACACTTGCAGTGTTCTTTCTACAGATCTCCCTAGCTAGATCACCAAGTTCCTACTTTTTATGCTGCCACAGGCCACATTGTTGCCATATTTAAGCCACTATACAAAAAGGATCTACTCTCCTCAAGGTTCCAGGAACATCTTTGCTACATTCTTCTTTTAAGACCTCACTGTTAACCTCTAGAGTCCTGTTCCAGAACCAACGCCATGTGTTTTAGGTTTTGTTACAACAGCATCACACTCCCAGCAGCCAAATTTGTTCTACTTATCTTTGTTATATTAAGAAAACCATGCCAATCTTACCACAACCGTTTAATTACGCTCATAGGTTTGTTAGGTCAGGAATTTGGAAAGGGCACTGGAGGGTAGAATGTTCTCTGCTCCATGATGTCTGGAGTCTCTGCTGTTAAGACTTGAATGCTGAGGCCTGGAAGATCCACTTCTGAGATTGGTGGGGATGGGTTTGTTGTTTGTTTTTCTCACATGTCTGGTAGCTGAGCTGAGGTGGCTTAAAGGCTGGCTTCATTGGAGTTGATTGGAATACTTCTGTGTGACCTCTCCTTGTGGCTTATGCTTCTTGGCAGCCTGCAATGGGTCTTGAGAGGGAGTGACATGCTAGTCGGCCTCCAGAATGCAAGCATTCCAAGAGCAAGGATTAGGCACAGGTTGCATGGCTCTTTCTTTTACATCACATCCTTTCTTTCATTTTTTTTATTATTAACACTATTATAAATGTCCCCCATTTCTTCCCCTTGCCCACCTCTACCCATCCCTATCCCCACTGCCCTGACTTTCACCACACTATGTCCATGGGCTGTGCATATATGTTCTTTGGCTAATCTCTTCATCTTCTTTTATCCAGTCCCTTTCCCCCTCCCCTCTGAATCTGTGTCTATTCCATGCATGGCCTTTTCTCGCCTGACCTCAGCAGTTACACAGCATTGTTTACTCTGTTGTGAGCAGTTATAAGTCTGCCCATATTCAAGGGAAGGAGACATAGAATTCACCTCTTGAAGGGAAGAATATCAAAGAATTTTCGATTCATGTTTTAAAACGACCACAGTGATGGTTAAATCCAGATGGTGATACTGTTTGGCACCATGGACAGTAACTTCTCTCTAAACCTCCCATCCCACATCCATCAGTTTCCCCCTTCCAGAGTCAAATTGCAGGTTTCAATATCTTATTTAATTAAGGATGGGAGTATTTCTGTCCAAAGGTCGTATTATTATTATTGCCTTCCTTTTGCTAATGGTCTTCTACATATTTTTTTTCATCTTCCTCCTTTTTCTTTTCTTTTTCTCCTCTTTCTTCCTCTAGTTATCTTTCTCCTTTCTTTTCTCTATCATCTTCTTTATAATCAAGCAATGTATACTGTGCATTCTTTAGTATCTGCTTTTATTTTACTGTGTTTTTTAAAAAAATATATATATATTTTTGGTTGTTGTTATCTCTAGAGGCAATCTGAAATCTATACATCTCAAGCTGTAAAATCTGAAAAGAGGACAGGAACACAATAGAGAAAATAAATGGAATAAAAAGGTAGATTGAGTGTTGGAGAGCATTTTCATCCTGAGAATGCATTGTATCAGTGAGGAGTAAAGTTGAAGGAAATTATTTTATAGCTCTATATAGTCTCTTGTTTTAACTTCCAGGGAGATAAAGTAGGAGAAGCTGTTTGGACTCCCCAGTTCCCAAAGGTAGCCAGTACATAGCATTTCCGGTACAAATGAGGGAAGGAAACTGATAACTTCACACAGATCTTCTTACACTGTCAGTGCAAACCACCTAAAGTGTCACTGGAACTGGGTGGGGGAGGTGTGTTGGCCAGAAGAATCAGTGAGTGTTCCATAAGTAGAGGAAAACACAAGTCCCTGGTACCCGTTTCTTGAGCTCTTAATGGAGTCATTTGTTAGTCATACATGCTGATGGAGTATAATGATATTGATACTCAAATATCATTGTTTTAGGGTTATGTTTTTTCTTGCTTTATACTATTTGAGCTGATACTAATTTATATTGTAAGGAATAAACTAGGATTCATCTAGAATAGCAGGTAATCAGTAATCAGCTTAATATTTAAAACTTTAAACTGATAATTCACTTAAAATAGACAATGCCTTTGCAAACAAAAGGAGATACTAAAATAATTTGGAAGTGAACTAAGTGAGTTAGGATGATTCATGTAACTCAAAGAGCTTGTTTCAAAAAATCCACAATAATTAAATATATTTTTACTGATTTTTTACAGAGAGTAAGGGAGAGGGATAGTGAGTTAGAAATATCGATGAGAAAGAAACATGGATCACCTGCCTCCTGCACACCTCCTACTGGGGATGTGCCCGCAACCAAGGTACATGCCCTTGACCAGAATCGAACCTGGACTTTTCAGTCCGCAGGCAGACAGACGCTCTATCCACTGAGCCAAACTGGTTTTGACAAAAAAAATCCACAATAATTAAAATGTCAATGCATACTTACTGCCTTGAGTGTCTTCTGCCATATGCTCCCTTACTATCTATCATGTGCTCTTACTCTAACACTTTTAAGACATTAATATAATTATTTACATTGTTTATTTTCCTCGATAGACTGGAAGCTTCTTGAGAACATTCAGCTAGCCTTGTTTACCCGTTTCCTCAGCACCCCCACATGTTTGGTGAATAAATAAACTAATCACCGGAGTTTGAGAGTGCTTTCCTTTACCTTATCATCGACACTCCATGGCAGTGAAGATTTCTTATTTTTGCAGTTAGCCATACTTACTTTATGCTCCAGGAATACTTTATGTATTCCTCTATTAGCATTTACCTCATTGTTAGTATTATTTGCTTGCTTACTTGTGTATGATAACAGACTGAAGACTCCTGGTCAGCAAAATTCATCATTAATCCATCAGGCCTGGCACGATGCTTGAAATTCAGCAAATGTTTATGGAATGGTTGAATGAGTGATTTTTTTCCCTTTGCTTTTCCTCTAAACGATAGACATTATGCCTCCTAAAATCTTTTCTTTTATACGTTTAAGCAGTTTAAGAGCCTCTGCATGAGTGCAAGGAATCATAATGAATTGCCAACTTAGCTTATTAAGCATACCTTTGTATTATTTTCATTAAATATTCATTTAAACCATTTATTTTATATGTGAATAAGCAAGATTAAGATATTCACCATATATTAGTAGTTATAGTAGGAGTAGTGTTGGAAATATTTTTAGGCATTTATAAAACATCTCAGGTTAAATGATACAAACATTATTAAAATAGATTATTATTATTATTATGAAGTCTATTTATGACTGGCTTGTCGATGACTAAAATCCAACTAGAACCATTAAAAATTATCCTAAAATGCTAATTATTCTCTCCTTATGAAAATTTTAGTGCACTACACATTTTCAAAGAAAAAAAACCACCTAATTATTTCAATTTTTGAGCATTAGATTATTTTTTAAATTTTAATTTATTTTTTTAATTAATGTGTTACATGTATACATATCTTCCCATTGGCACCCCCCCTTCCAGGCATACCTTAGCCCCCCAATGTCTTGTGTTCATTGGTTATATGCAGAGCATTAGATTCTTTACATCATCCCATGTCATGCAACCCTTGTCATAATCTTACTAGGTAGAAATTATTATACTCTTTTTGTAGATGAGAAACTGAGGCTGATAGAGGTTAATTCATTTGTCTGAGGTCAACAGCTAATAAATTGCAAAGCTAGGGTTCAGACCTGGGTCTATCAGATTCCAAATCTGTTGTCTTTGCAATATGCCTCAGACTGTAATTTTGTCTGAATGTAAATGTAAATAATCTTATGAAATCAGGTTCTAAGGACATTCACTGGTAATTTTCTACATATACATATAAGAGTTTTATTAAGATATAGCTCACATACCATACAATTCACCCATTTAAAATGTATAACCCACTGGTTTTTAGTATATACACAGGATTTTATAACTGTTACCACACCAATTACATTTTTATCATTTCAAAAGGAACACTATATCCAATTACAGTCTCTTTCTATTTTTTCCCAACCTCAATATCCCTAGGCCAGTGGTCCACAAACCGTAGCTAGAGAGCCACATGTGCCTCTTTGGCCCCTTGAGTGTGGCTCTTCCACAAAATACTGTGGCTTGAATGAGTCTATTTTGAAGAAGTGGTGTTAGAAGTTTAAATTTAAAAAATTTGGCTCTCCGAAGAAATTTCAGTCATTGTACTGTTGATATTTGGCTCTGTTGACTAATGAGTATGCCAACCACTGCCCTAGGCAATCTCCCCAAATTTTTATAATGTTCTGAAATATTTTAAAATTATTCATACTTGGGGAAAACCATAGAGCCTTTTTAAAAAATATAAATCTTTATTGTTCAGATTTTTACATTTGTTCTTCTCCTCCCCCCCCCCATAGCTCCCCTCTACCTGGCTCCCACCTCTCCCTCTGCCCTTACCTCCCCCTGCATTGTCCTTCTCCATAGGTGTATGATTTTTGTCCAGTTCCTGTACCCCTCTCAACCCTTTCCCCCTGAGAATTATCAGTCCACTCCCTTTCTGTGCTCCTGATTCTATTATATTCACTAGTTTATTCTGTTCATCAGATTTTTAATTCACTTGATTTTTAGATTCACTTGTTGATAGATATGTATTTATTGTTCATAAGTTTTATCTTTACCTTTGTCTTCATCTTCCTCTTTTTTTTTTTTATTAATTTTTTATACATGTCTCCCCCATCTTCCTCTTCTTAAAGAGTACCTTACAGCATTTCATATAATACTGGTTTGGAGTTGATGAACTCCTTTAGCTTTTTCTTATCTGTGAAGCTCTTTATCTGCCCTTTAATTCTGAATGATAGCTTTGCTGGATAGAGTATTCTTGGTTGTATGTTCTTTTTTTAAAATATATTTTATTGATTTTTTTACAGAGAGGAAGGGAGAGGGATAGAGAGCTAGAAACATCGATGAGAGAGAGATATCAATCATCTGCCTCCTGCACGCTGCCCACCGGAGATGTGCCCACAACCAAGGTACATGCCCTTGACCGGAATTGAACCTGGGACCTTTCAGTCCACAAGCCAACGCTCTATCCACTGAGCCAAACTGGTTAGGCGGTTATAGGTTTTTGGAATTCATCACTTTGAATATTTCTTGCCACTCCCATCTGGCCTGCATAGTTTCTGTCGAGAAATCAGCTGACAATCATATGGGTGTTCCCTTGTAGGTAATTAACTGTTTTTCTCTTGCTGCTTTTAATAATCTCTTTTTGTCTTTTGCTCTTGGTATTTTAATTATGATGTGTCTTGGTGTGGTCCTCTTTGGATTCCTTTTGTTTGGGGTTCTGTGCGCTTCCTGAACTTGTAAGTCTATTTCTTTCACCAGGTGGGGGAAGTTTTTAGTTATTACTTCTTCAAATAGGTTTTCAGTATCTTGCTCTCTCTCTTCTTTTGGCACCCTCATAATTCTGATGTTGGTACACTTGAAGTTGTCTCAGAGGCTCCTTACACTATCTTCAAATTTTTGGATTCTTTTTTTCTTATTTCTGTTCCAGCTGAGTGTTTTCTGCTTCTTTGTATTTCAAATCTTTGACTTGATTCTTGTGTTCCTCTAGTCTGTTGTTATGTCTTTGAATAATATTTTTTATTTCAGTCAGTGTATGTTTAATTTCTAGTTGGTCCTTTTTCATCTCCTCTTGGGTCTCGCTAAATTTATCCATCTTTTCTAGGAAATTCTTGAAAAATCTTATAACCGTGGTTTTGAACTCTATATCCAGTAGTTTGTTTTCCTTCATTTCTTTTGTTTGTGATCTGTTCCTTTGACTCTGCATTTTTGCTACGTCCCTGAATTGGTAGAGTAGCTTTGTGTGCAAGGTGTCCTATATGACCCAGTAGCTCTGCCTCCCCAGTTACCTGAGGTGGACTCTGTTGGTGCACCCCTTTGTGGACTGTGTGTACAACCTTGTTGTAGTTAAGTCTTGATTGTTGTTGGTATCACTGGGGGGAATTGACCTCTACGCCAATTGGTTGTGAGGATCAGCTGTGTTTATGCTGGGAGCACTTCTGTGCTGGAGTCAGCCTTATGATACAAGACTTGAAAAGTTGCAAAAGCCTCTGTGCTCTGCTTGGATGGGGCAGAGTCTCAGGGCTGAGCAGACAGCCTTGGCTTCCCACCAGCCCTGTTCTATCAGCCCCTGAGTCTCAGTGTCCCTCAGTAATCACTGCAGTCCTCTCTGTGTGCACATGCACGCACCTCCAGACCTCTGCCTTTTGTGTGTGCCTCCAAACCTCTGCCTTTCTGGCTCCCCTGAGTTTCCATGTGCTCCAGGGACCTGTATGAGTCTGTGTCCCTAGGGTCTTGCCCAAAACTGGGGTTCAGTGCAGTTGGCAGTAGATTTCAGTGCAGTTGGGAGGTTCTGTCTTCCTCCCCCTAGAGAAAGCCAGCAGCACAATCAATAGTCAGCCCTCTGTGTGCGCCCTTGTGCTCACGCCTCCAGACCTCTGCCTTTTTGTGGCTCCCCTAAGTTTCCATGTACTCTTCCCTTTTCAGACTTCCCCCATATGAATCTCACCCGGAACTGGGGTACTGTGAAGTCGGATCTGGGGTTCAGTGCAGTCAGGAGTTTCAGTCTCCCTCCCACTAGAGGAAACGAGCCAGGCACTCTGTCACCCATCCTCTTTACACATGTATCTCTGTACCTCAGCTTTTTGCAGCTCTTCTGAGTCTCTGTGAGCCCCTCTCTTTCCTTCTAGTTGTAGAATTTCCACTCAGTCAGCTTTCCTGTATTTTGGATGATGCCTGTTTTGTCTTTTAGCTGTAATTTTGAAATTGTTGTGCGAGGCAGCAGTTTAATTGTTCACCTATGCCGCGATCTTGGTTTCTCTCAACCATAGAGCTTTAAGAAGCAGCAGTATTCTGAATGTGTGCAGCATGTTCACCAGTGTTTTGTAGTTCTTTTTTTCTCTTTTAAATACTGAAGAATAGTTTTTAAGAGTTGTTTTAGGTTCACAGAAGTATTGACCAGAAGACAATATTTACTTAGTTCTTACTTTATGTGTAATAAAAAAACTTTATAACAGAAAATTTCAAAAATACGTAACAGTAGAGAACATGATATATTGAACCCCCATATAGGTGCCCATTCCCAAGTTATCATACATAGTCAGTCGCTCTTCATCTATCCTTCTACCCATTGCCACCCTCCCACTGAATTATTTCTTTTTAAAAAATTTATTTATTAAATTGATTGGGATGACATTGGTCAACATGAATATGTAAGTTTCATGTGTGGGTTTCTATGTTTCAAGATCTGTATATTGTATCATATCCACCACTCAAATATAAAGTGACAGGAGAAGATTTGATTTTGGGTATTGAATTATTTCTAAATGATTCATAGACATTCATTTCATCCATATGTATTTCAGTATGTATTTTAAAGGATGCATACGTTAAGAAAAAAATTTCTTATGTCATCAAATACTTAATCATTGTTCAAATTTCCCTGAATGCCTTATAACTTTTCTTTTAACTATCAGTTTATTTGAATCAGGCTCCAAACAATATCCACCCATTGCATTTTAACCTATGGTTTTAATTTATAGTTTCACCTCCCTTCTTTTTCCCTGTGCCTTGCTTCTTCTTCGTGTTATTTTTTTTCTTTGTTTGTTTGTTTTGTTAATCCTCACGCAAGGATATTTTTCCATTGATTTTTAGAGAGAGTGGAAGAGAGAGAGAAGAAAGACAGAGAGAAATATCTATATGAAAGAAGCACATTGATTGGTTGCCTCCTGCAGGTGCCCTAACCAAGGCCTGGGCCATGGAGAAGCATGAAACCCAATCAAGGTAAGTGTTCTTGCCTGGAATTGAATCTGGGACCCCACAGTGCAGGCCCGCACGCTATCCACTGAGCCAAACTGGCTAGGACTGCTTTGCTTCTTCTTTGTTGAAGAAACTGGGTCATTTTTTTTTTGTTATTGCTCACATTCAGGGTTTGCGCATGCCATCTTTATGGTATTATATAATACATATTTCTCCTTTAAACTGGTATCATATTTTGAGCAAGAATACTTCATTTGGTCATACTCTGCATTTCCATTTCAGCCAACATCTGATTGGCTCTGTTTTGTGAAGTTAGTGGCCATTATTTCATTAGGGATTTGCAAAGTGGCGATATTCTAATGTCTTTATCTTTCTTCATTTATTAGCTTCAATACTTCTATAAAGAGAAATGTTCTCTTAGCAATAACCTGAGGTACAGTTTCTTTAGAAAAGGCAGATAGATTAAATGCATGATTTCTTTCCCTTTGTCTATCAGTTTTCACAATAATGAATTTGTTTCCCAGCATGTGCCCAAGGAGACCAGCCAGGTTATATTTGGTGTTTTTGTGTGTCTGTTATTATGAACTCATAGATTTAACCTATTTGATGTGTTTCAGTCCATTACAGTTATCATTCTGTTGATACTCAAACTTGAAAATGAACATACAATTTAAAATTGGATCAGTTAAGGATAATTATATTACAAACAGTTTTACTTCATATAATGTATTTAAATAAAAAGCTTCCCTGTATAGTTACACTTGATTTTTCAAGAATATACCCAATACATAAAGTGAATGCTTCCTGCACAGAGGCCTTATTATACATATTCATTTAAATGAATATGTTTGTGTGTGTGTCTCTGGGACTGTATGTGCTAGCCTAAGGAATGATTATGTGTTCACCTTTTATAAAAGAGATCCAGGCATCTGTTTTGGGCTAGCATTGTTTCTGAGGTGGCAGCCATTCTGCAGCAGTCCTTCGGAATCTTAGAAATGAACATAGTCTCCGAGCAAGATCTTCGGCTCTGGCCACAGGAAGGGAGCTAGGCGGACATCCAGTGATTTGGCAGGTTTACCTACATTTTCATAGTATTCCTTTCAAAGAAATTTGTCTTAAGTGTCAAATTGCTGATTTTTCCAGTGAGTGAAAGGCTTCATGGGGACTTCTGTTGTTATTTACATGTACACGGAGAACATTGCAATCTGTGCGTAATTTGAGAAATTTCAACAGTTTCAGCAGTTGTGATCTAGAAATTGAATGGGTTTCAAATACAATATTCCAGTGCAGTGCTGCATATATAATGTATGTGCAGCATATGCTGAGGACTTTTTCAAAATATTTACATTAAACCTGTCAGCTATTTATGAATAGCAAAAATTAATTTTCCCCCAGTTCTGACATCAGTTAAAGGAATGGATTTTAGCATAGAAGATTGTCAGT
>PVJN01053895.1:0-13590 GCA_004026805.1 Lasiurus borealis | reverse complement strand
ACCCGTGTACACGTGTCTTGTGGGGTTGCTGATGGTCACTGCGCACACCACCTCCCCGTGGTTCAGGGTGTTGATCTGGCGAGCGTGTCGGGGGATGCCGGGTCCGATGAGGGCGTCGGGGGGGAACGGGACAGGCTGCATCTGCCCGTCTGCTGTCACGTGGAAGGAGTACGCTCTAAGGTAGCGGAGGGGAGAAAAGATATGAAGAAGGTAATGTATAAGGTGGTACTTAACTGATCAGTGAAATGAGATGAAGCATTAAACATTCTCAGCACTACTTATAGCAAACAAGTCAAATTTACCTATTACAGTGGAAAGAATATAATTTTTAGTCACAGCTACAACTATAATCACTCCTCAAGTCAACTCCTTACTAGCCACTGTATGATTTCAGTAGTCACTTAGGGCACTGCCTTCCACTCTGGATGATTTAGAAGCCTGTTGTGGGATTTTGCCTACAGATCATTTCACCCCAATCAAGACTTACTGACTGGAGATCAAAAAACCAAAAAGATGAAGCTTAAGGAGGATCCAGGCCTACATGGTAAGATGGCAAAATGTGCCGCAAAAGAAAAAATGTCCTATAGAACTTGAATAACAAATTCTAGTAATTCTAAGTGGAAACAGAACCTGAAAGTATCCTTGTGACTGTCCCCAGGCCCACCTGTGGATACCTCTCAGGAGCTCCATCTCCAGTGAAGTACCTGGTTCACAATGCAACTTAAGTTAGAGCATCTCCCTCACGGACCTCTCTATTTGGAGGGCACTGAAGTCAGCAGGGGATGAGAGTGGGCTGTTATGCCTCTGAGGCAGGAGGTATGGGTGTTGGCGGGGGTGGGGGTAGGCATAGGGCTAGGCCTGTCTTGGGGGCATAGAACCCATTTGAAATAATGCCATTCTGCTTTGCGTGGAGCTTCAGAATGTGCTGTTTATGGAAGAAGTTAACCAAAGTCATACCAACAGAAAGCATCTGTGGGTACACAAAGGACAAGCACTTGAAGCAACTGTAGAGAGGATTTAGAATCAAATTAAAACAGTTTATGGTTCCTTAATGCAAAAATCTACAGTTCAGCCACATTTATCAAAATTCAGCCCATCAATGAGGGGCCCTATGAGGATGAAGCATGTATGTGGCTATGGAAGGTGTAAGCACCAGAGAGGGGGGGAGAGCAGAACTCAGAACTGTATATAGAAGAAAAGCAGCATGTCAGACTTGCTGTGGGGGAAGAAGGGGAGAAGCTAGGAACACAACAGATGCAAAATATTTCTTTGGTCAAATCAATAGAACTTGGGGAGACTGTGGATATGTGACCTGACACAGATAGATACTGAGGAGGACTCTAAGACTTGGAGCCCAGGTGACTAGGTAGACTGCAGTACATTAGAAGGTTTGCTTTTCTTCAACTTGAGGGTCTAAAGGAACCCAAGCAACTCAACCAGAAGTTGAGCACTGTTAATTCAAGAGAGAAGTCAGGCTAAAGGGTCAGTCTGGCCATCCACAAAGAAATGATAGTGAAGCTAAGGAGCAGGAAGAATAATCCTGGAGCAGAGTATGTCATGAGCAGAACAGATGCAGAATCTAAGAGCAGGCTACTTTTAAGGAATCTACAGCAAAAACAATCAGGGAGGCAAATAATCAGGAGAGAAAATGCAATGGAAAGAAAGGGGGAGAAGATGGTTCATTATATGACAACCAAGAGATTCATTCATAAAACACTCATTTCCTGGGTACCCCAGAGCGCCAAGCAGAAAGAAAAAACCTTCATACCCCTGTTCTCCTGAAGTTACAGTCTGGGGGTGGGTGGCACCATGTGGGTTCAACAGCAAATTCATTAGTGAGAGATTTACAAAAATATTAAAACGTCAGATGGTCAATACTGTGAACAATGCTCATACCACAGCTCTCTGGCAACTTGACATGGTGAGAGGACAAGGAAATGGCAATGGGGCTGCAATCTAGGAATGAGTGTTAACTTCCCCAGCAAGGGTAGTATGAAGAGGAAGAGCATGGAAAACTGAAGAGTAGAGTGAGATACAATGCTTATCATTTAGTCAGAGATTATTTATTAAATGCCTCAGGAGCCATGTTTTAGCAGGTGCTGGGGAATCAGAGTGAATATGATAAACAAAGCCCCTATCCACCATAGCCTATATCCCAGGAGGGAAAACAGATACCATATCAGCAGATAAATAACCTCAATGGTGGCTAAACACTCTTTCTCTCTGTCACTCACACACACACACACACACACACACACACACACACAATTTTATTTTCAGATAAAAGACTAAAGATGCAGGGAGAAGTCTGAGGTGGTGTTTGAAATCAGAAGGACACAGGCCTTGCACATGTGAAGGGGAATGATATGGAAGAGAAGCAGCAAACACAAAGTCTTTGAAGCAGAACCAAGGAGGAAGGCTAGGCCCAGTGGAAAGGGACAAGATGAAGAGAGGCAGGGCCATGTTCACAAAGGGTTTGCTAGGTTGTCAGGAAGAGTGTGGACATTATGCTGAGCAGAATAGGAAGTCACGGAAGACTTTGTACATGGGAGTAACATGATTCAGTTAATGTTTTAAAGGATCATTCTGATTGCTGGGTGAAGAGTGAAATGTTGGTGGCAGGATAAAAGAAGGAAAAGTAGCCAGGGGCTGGTGCCATAATTTAGGGGAGAAGCAGGTAGCTAG
Source organism: Lasiurus borealis (assembly GCA_004026805.1). Taxonomy (NCBI): domain Eukaryota; kingdom Metazoa; phylum Chordata; class Mammalia; order Chiroptera; family Vespertilionidae; genus Lasiurus; species Lasiurus borealis. Next base: position 10,905 of record PVJN01053895.1, on the reverse strand, counting down.
GGCTTGGGAGATTGTGAGAAAGCTGGTAATAAATTTGCAATTCAAAAAATTACTCTGGCTGGATGAAGGTAGAGGAAGCTGTGTTGGATGAGCCATTTGAATTTTGAAGGTGACATAGAGAGGGGTGATGACAAGGCCTTCTTTGTGAGTGTGTGAGTAGGTAACGAAAGTTGGAAAAGGCAGAAACTCACTGGAGGTGACCTGGTCCAAGATCCAAGATGCAGTTACTGTGGGACTGACTTTGTGAATGAACATCAAGTCACTCAGGATGATGGTGGACTCTGCTGGGAGGGAGACCCTAAGCCGGTGCCAAGACCTTAATAAAATTGGGGAAAGTCCCCCAACAAGATGGAAAAGCAGGTAGAGTCCAAGGGCATGAGCCTGAAAGGCACATGGTTTTCACAAAAAAGGTAAAAGAGTTAGATTCTAAAAGAGACCTAAGAAGCGAGTGAGGATGGTGGACAATGACAACACAGCTTTTATTACCCCCCATGGCCCTGAGGATTGTGGGTATGAAACAGGGCTACAGTGGAAGGGCCCCTCTGAGAGAGGCAGGTGTCAGCTCAGGCAAGGAGAAGGTGGTGATGCTTGTAGAGAAAGGCTGAAATTCTGAGGGATGATGACCAAGAAAAAGGCTAATTGATTTAGCAATTAAGAGGTCATGAGGATTAAATCTTAAAGGCAGGGAAAGAAAGGTTATTCCAAGTTTAGATGGTGTTATACATTCTTAATGATAATTTACTTGAAAAGACATCCCTTCTCTCCTCTTTAGAATCACTAAGTGGTTTTTAAAGAGCTTTGAGAATTTAAATAGTTAAGAAACCAGACATACAATTTCTTTGGAGGTTTCCAATAGGAGGAGTCTTCAATTTAACCACAACCACTCTGTGAACACCTATGATGGTCCTGGAACTCCCTTAATAAGAATTTCAAAAGTCTATTTGCATTACGGACATAATGTGGTCCTCTGTTTGCTGCAAGTTTATGTGCGATACTCAAGACTGAAAAAAAATAAAGCTCTAATGCATACCATGTATCAGATTTCAACCAACTCTTTGATGTATGCATTGCAATAAGTACTGGCATGAGTACTAAAAGCCAAACTTTCTAGATATCAGAGCTACCCAAACTTGAAGAATTATTCTTTTTCTATCCAATTAGATGCATCAGAAAGTACATTCCAAGCCACATACTCTGATATGTCATGCTAAGAATACAAAATCAGGCAGGGCACTGGCCTTATCCACAAATGGCTTATCATCTAGGAAGTGTGATGAGAAAAGTACAGAAGTGAATATAACACCAATGTTGTATTGATGTTATAATAGAATCAGTTAATGCTTAGTGATTAAGTGTAAATATATATATATATGGTGATAAGGAGCATGAAGGTAGGAGGAATAACACATAATTATTTCAATTATCTAGAAGAGAGGTAATGAGGGTCCTGAACTATAAAGGAGAAGAAGGCTAACACACTAGAAGCAACAGATAAGAGGATTCTGTAAAACTGAAATTATGAGATGTGAGGAAGGAGCCAATAATGAGTTTCTGATTTCAGGAAAAAAGAAACAATATTACTAGTTACTGAAAAATGGGTAAATTGGGAGAGGGATATAGTGAATATGATAAATTTGAAGAGGAAGTCATACATACTCATAATGCCTAAGTGAGAAGACCAGTAAATACCTAAAACACACAGGGCTAGAGGGAAAGGGTGTGGGGATCCAGAGAAATACTAGGTGTATCAGTTAATAATGAGGATTTTTTTCAATAGATGGAGTTACACATATGTTGACATATATGCAACTTGATACGTATGCTATTTTGTTGTATTGACAGCAAGCTTCAAAACTTCATATGTCAAATTTGCTGAAGGTGTTAACATCATAGATATTTTTACACTTAAAAATGTCAAATTTCGTGCCAAAAAAGGAGCATTTACAGGAAGTTTTAATACATTAATTTTGAAGAAAAAGTTATCATATACTTCGGGAAGCTTATGGTGAACATGCTCCATCTCAAAATACTTGTGAATGCTGGTTTAAATGCTTTAAAAGTGATGATTTCAATGTGAAAGACAAAGAATGTCTACTCAAGGGGAAAAAGTTTGAAGACCAACAATTCCAAGCATTATTGGAAGAAAATGCGTGTACATTCAGAAAGAGCTTGCAGAAAGGTTAAACTTGAGCAACAAAAAATTTCCGATCATTTACAAGCAATGAGAAAGATTTTAAAAACTGATGAACAAAAAGATAGATACAGAGGCAGTAAAGCATCAAACAGACTGTCAAATTACAGTGGGAAGGTTAGGGAAAGGTAGGGTAGATAAAGGACTATATATGCATGCATATAAGTATAACCAATGGACGCAAGGCAGTGGGGGGTTAGGGCATGCATGGGAGTGGGGGGGGAGGGAGCAATATGAAGATATGTACACATGTAATACATTAATAAAAAGTGCCTATAATAATAGGCTTTTTTTCCACTGGGTGTTGAGAGGATTAAATCAGCTAATATGCACACACTTTTAAGAACAGTATTTAGGACAGAGTGAGACCTCAATAAATTACTGTTATTGTTATAAGAGTTGAACTGTGTCTAAAATTTGTATCATATTTGCAGGAGTGGCTAAATAATTTGTAAGGCCCAATGCAAAATAAAAATGGAGGGGAGGGCTGGTTCAAAAATTATTTAAGAAACAAACAAACAAAAAAACCTCAGACATATGCTGAATGAACTTCTTCACTGATACTACCTCCAAGGGCAATGGAAGCTAAAGAGAAAATAAACAAATGAGACTACATCAAAATAAAAAGCTTTTGCACAGCAAAAGAAATCATCAACAAAACAACAAGAAATCCCACTGTATGGGAGAATATATTTGCAAATGTTATCACTGATAAAGGTTTAATTTCCAACATCTACAGCCAACGTATACAACTTAATAAAAGGAAGATAAATGATCCAATAAAAAAAATGGGCAATGGACCTAAATAAAATCTTTTCAAAAGAAGACAGAAGGAAGGCCAAGAGACACATGCTCAAAATAACTGATTATCCAAGAGATGAAAATCAAAACGATAATGCAATACTATCTCACACCTGTCAGAATGGCAATCATCAACAAATTAACAAATAACACTTATTGGTGAGGATGTGGAGTAAAAGGAACCCTCGTGCACTGCTGGTGGGAATACAGACTGATGGAGCCACTATGGAGAACAATATGGAGTTTCCTCAAAAAACTAAAAATGGAACTCTGATTTGATTAAGTAATTCCATTCCTAAGAAAATAAAAACATCAATCAGAAAGGATATATGCACTCTTATGTTCATAGCAGCACAATTTACAATAGCTAAGATTTGGAAACAGCCTGGGTGGCTGGCAGCAGATGAGTGGATCAGAAAACTATGGTACATCTGCAAAATGGAATACTATGCTGCCATAAAAAAGGAATTCTTACCATTTGCAGCAGCCTGAATGGAACTGGAAAGCATTATGTTAAGTGAAATAAGCTAGTCAATGAAAGAAAAATACATAATCTCACCCATTTATGGATAATAAAGAACATTATAAACTGATGAACAAAAAGATAGATACAGAGGCAGTAAAACATCAAACAGACTGTCAAATTACAGTGGGAAGGTTAGAGAGAGGTGGGGTAGATAAGGGGTCAACTGAAGGACTTGCATGCATGCATATAAGCATAACCAATGGACGCAAGACACGGGGGGAGGGGGTTAGGACATGCATGGGAGTAGGGCGAGGGGGGGGCAATGGGAAGATATGTACACATGTAATACAATAAAAAAAATTTTTTTTTAAGATTTTAAAGGAAGAAAAATGGGCGCCACATCAACTGAACGAAAGACAAATGGAAAACTGAAAAGTCATCGGTAAAATGTTGTTTCAACAGCATGAAAGTCTTTTTTGCATCTAATTGTGACTGGTGATTGAAAAGTGGATTTATTTTGAGAATCCCAAATGCACAAAAATCATGGGTTGATCCAGGTCAAGCATCAATATTGACTGCAAGGCCAAATCACTTCGAAAAGAAGAAAATGCTCTGCGTTTGGTGGGATCAGGAAGGTGTGGCGTATGATGAGCTTCTAAAACCAGGTGAAACCATTAATACTGATCATTACAGACAATAAATAATCAATTTGAACCATGCTTTAATCGTGAAACAACCAGAATTTGCCAGAAGACACGCAAAGTAATTTTACTTCATGATGATGCACCATCACACACTTCAAAACCAGTTAAATACACATTAAAAAATCTTGCCTGAGAAGTATTAACCCACGCGCTTTATTCAACCGGAACCTTGCTCCCTTAGATTACCACTGGGTCTGATCGATGCTACACGCACTTTCTGAGCAGCACTTCAAAACATACGAAGAAGTGGAAAATTGGGTCTCTGAATGGTTTGCCTCAAAACAAGGGAAGTTCTAATGGGACGGTATCCACAAATTACCTGAAAGATGGGGGAAATGTGTAGCTAGCAATGGACATTACTTTGAATAAAGCACTTTTAATGTTTCTCTTGAAATTATCTCATTTTCTTTGATTACAAAATCCGCATTATTAACTGATACACCTAGTATATAGTGACCAGCTGTGCACACAGGCAGGTGAAGCTACTAAGAGCTAAGATTGGATCTCTAAAGCAGATGGTGACGAGAACATAGGAAGTTTGAACTTTCTGACATAAATGTACTTCAAACAGTCAAGAAATTTGCACATTCCTTTTAAAACATGCACATCACAATTACTTCATTTGGATGATCACCTTTTGATGAAATCTTAGTTTAAAGAAGGTCGTTGGCCTTCGCACAATCCACCTCCTTTACCCTAACTAGGAGGCCAATCCTGTAATGTTACATTCTCCCTTCTCATAATTTGCAACACCTTTTCCAATTTTTTAATGTTTCAAGACTGAAGTAGATCTTGAATTCACAATTAAAGGTCTGGCTGTTATACTTTATAAAATATGATAGAAAAGTAGGTTCTGTAAGGAAAATATGAACTTACTAGCAGTTTAGCCAGTCAAATACTTGAGGATTTACCATGTTTCAAGCATTGTTCCTATTTTGAAAAATCTTGCTTTATGAAAAACAAACAACAACAACAACAACAACAAAAAATCAAGAAAAGTCTTCTGAATTGTGAGCAGCCTAAACCCCATAAACCTGAGGTCTTTGTCATGGCTGAATTCACATGCCACAGCCTGTAATACAATTAGTACATGGTTTTAATCGAATAGTTTCACACTGTTTATAGAAGCCTCATTTAAGCAGAGTTGAGAGAGAAAGTCCATTTTGGCTTATGTTGAAATTAAACTATGTTGTCATTCCAATTACATACTGAGTGGAACCCTTGCCAATTCACCAGAAGAGACTAGAGGACCCAATGTGAATTATCAAATAAATGCTATTTTATTCATTAGTTTGGAACATGCATTTAATTATAATTTTTTATGAATCTAACAATTCATTTTGTAAAACTAATTAGGACAGAGATGTTCAGCTCTTAAAGTTTTTCTGGAGAAAGACAGTTACTGTGTATTTTTTTTTTGTGTGTGGGGGGGGAGGAGGTGTTATCTTAGGTGATTTATTATGTTTTACTAGTGTCCCGGTGCACAGATTTGAGCACATTAAAAGGAAATTACTTATAAGGAATATTTTAATATTGCTATTCGCCCTTTCTCTATAATAGAAGTGTCAACCAAATTCACGATTGACAGTGACAGGTCAAAACACGGGTGTAATTGACACCAGCAAGAGCTTTATATGTATCACACATGCATGAGTCAACAAGCCTTTTATATATATAGATAAAATTGCTTAATTAATCCTGATTTCTGATTTAACTAAACTATTTCCAGCCCAGTGAAACACCCCAACTTCTCCTTCAGGTAATTGTCAGCAACACAGTAGTAAATATCAACACAAAGCAGATTATTATTGTAGATCACACAGGGAGAACAAAGGGTAAAATATTTAATTGTAGCAGTGTTTGACTATATTCTGAGCAGTGAGAAAACCTGAAATCATTTTCAAGTTCCACAATTTCTTACTTCTTTTCAGTAGGGTCAAGTTTCTAAGCTATTTTTTTTTAATTTAATAAATCTTTATTGTTCAGATTATTACATTTGTTTCTCTTCTTTCCCCCCATAACTCCACTCACCCACTCCCACCTCTCCCTCTATCTTACCTCCCCCTACATTGTCCTCATCCATAGGTGTATGATTATTGTCGAGTCTCTCCATGTACACCCCCTCACGCCTTTCCCGATTCTATTATACTCACAAGTTTATTCTGTTCATCAGATATTTAATTCACTTCTTAGATTCACTTATTGATAGATATGTATTTGTTGTTCATGATTTTTATCTTTACCTTTTACTTCTTCTTCTTCTTCCTTAAGAATACCTTTCAGCATTTCATATAATACTGGTTTGATAATGATGAACTCCTTTAGCTTTTCTTATCTATGAAACTCTTTATCTTCCCTTCAATTCTAAATGATAGATTTGCTGAGTAGAGTAATCATGGTTGTAGGTTCTTGCTATTCATCCCATAGACTATTTCTTGCCACTCCCATCTGGTCTGCATAGTTTCTGTTGAGAAATCAGCTGACAATCATATGGGTGCTCCCTTATAGGGATTGAACTGTTTTTCTCTTGCTGCTTTTAATATTCTCTCTTTGTTTTTTGTTCTTGGTATTTTAATTATGATGTGACTTAGTGTAGTCCTCTTTGGATTCCTTTTATATGGGGTTCTGTGTGCTTTCTGGACTTGTAAGTCTATTTCTTTCACCAGATATGAGAAGTTTTCAGTTATTATTTCTTCAAATAGGTTTTCAATATCTTGCTCTCTCTCATCTTCTGGCACCCTCACAATTCTGATGTTGGTACGCTTGAAATTGTCCCAGAGGCTCCTTACACTATATTCACATTTTTGGGTGCTTTTTTCTTTTCCAGTTGAGTGTTTTCTGCTTCTTTGTATTTCAAATTTTTGACTTGATTCTTGCCTTCCTCTAGTCTGCTGTTAGGTCTCTGTACAATACTTTTTATTTCAGTCAGTGTATGTTTAATTTCTAATTGGTCCTTTTTCATCTCCTCTTGGGTCTCGCTAAATTTATTGTCCTTTTCTAGAAAATTCTTGAAAAACCTTATAAGCATGGTTTTAAACTCTATATCCAGTCATTTGTTTTCCTCCATTTCTTTTGTTTGAGGTCTGTTCCTTTGTTTCTGCATTTCACTATGCTGGGAGAACTTCTGTGCTGGAATCAGCCTTATGATGCAAGACTTGCCAAACTGCAAAAGCCTCTCTGTTCAGATTGGGTGGGATGCACTCTCAGGGCTGAGCAGAGTCAGCCTTGGCTTCCAGTCAGCCCCGCCCTACGCGGTTCTTGGGTCTCAAGTGTCTCTTCTTAATTGGTAATCGCTGCAGCCCTTTCTGTGCACATATGTGGGTGCCTCCAGACCTCTGCCTTTCCGGTTCCCCTGTGGTCTGGGACCCGTGTGAGTTTGGGTCCCCAGGGTCTCACCCCAGGGGTTCAATGCAGTTAGAAGTGGCACAGTTGAAAGGCTCTGTTTCCCGCCCACCAGAGAGAGCCAGCGGCACAATCAGTAATCTGTCCTCTCTACGCGCATTGGTTTGTGCACCCCAGACTTCTGTCCTTTTGCAGCTCCCCTAAATTTCCGTGCACTCCCCTAAATTTCCCTTTTCACAGTCCAGACTTCCCCAGTATGAGTCTTGCCCGGAGCTGGGATTCAATGCTGTAGAATAAGAGGTTCCGTGCAGTTGGAAGTTTCCATCTCCTTCCCACCAGAGGAAGCCAGCCAGGCACACTCTGCCCGCTCTCTCCACGCGCCCATCTCTGTGCCTCAGTTTTTTGCAGCTTCTCTTAGTCTCTGTGAACCCCTCTCTTTCCTTCTAGTTGTAGAATTTTCACTCAGCCAACTTTATTGTGGTTCTCGACAATGTCTGTTCTGTCTTTTAATTGTAGTTTTGAAATTGTTGTGTGAGGCAGCATTTTACGTGATTACCTATGCTGCCATCTTTGTTTCTCCAAATTTCTAAGCTATCTAAATCTCCATTTTCCAGCTAATTAAAAGAAAATAGGATTCCACCACATCTCCTCTCTACCTTCTTCAAGAATTCAGTGAGGATCAAATGAGATGAGGCACGGGAAAATGCTTCACAGTCATTTGGTTAAAGTGTAAAATGTTTCCATTTGGCTATAAAGCAAGTAGTGTTCCTGGGCTGAAGAAATTGCAAGGAGGCTATTCACTGGGGAGAGGAAGGTGGGCATTGCTATATGATGTCATTACCCAGAAGAACATTTAGCATATTAGCCTTTTATATATAGATGTTTTAACCCAAAAAGTATTTTTTTCTGTTGAAAAGTATGAACAACACAAAGTTTCACAATTTTGTATCTTATAATCTGAAAAGTCACATAATCAGTATAATCATTTCTTTTCTAAACATCTATAACAAAAGTATATTATCTATATACATATAAATGAATGTGATTTTATACCTTGATGCCCTGTTATATAAAGACATCACAATTAACAGGAATGTGGAATTTAATGTACTCAACCTAAACTTCTTTGGCCACTTATGCACCCTACAACATGAGGTTGAAAAACTGGTAACCATGGGGCAAAGCTAAGCAGAAAATAATACTGCAGTTGAGCGAATAGCCACTCTGTATCAAACATGGTACTAAACATGTAACATATTGTCTTATTACATCCTCATATCCCCCTTGTCTGATGATGCAAGCCCTAGTTTACAGCTAAGCCAACTGAAGCTCACAAAGCTAAGAAACTGAACAAAGTCACTTCTTCACAATTGTAAAATGGCAGTCAGAATCGAACTTGCGTCTCACTCCAGAACCCATACTCTGTGGACCATACCACATTCTCTAAGATTTCTGGTGTCATCTACATTAGTTTTGACTCTTAGCACTCATAGGAACAAAATTTCTCAACTATCCTCCCACCCATCAAGCCTTCTAAAAGGTTTTCACAATGTTTATAATACTGAGAGTCAATATTGGGGGTAAGGAAGGGAGCCGCTGGGAAACAGCTGAGAGAAGCACCACATCATCTGCTCTGGTAGTTTACTGCTGTTTAAGCAGTGACTGAAGTACCTGAACACAGGACGATGCCTCTTCCCTAATGGATCCCCTCAAATAACTCAAATACCCATAGCTTCATATAGAATTCATAGGTATTTGAGTTATTTGATTAATCCTTTGACCTTTTTATTAGTCACTGCTTGCAATAGACCAAACTTTTCACCTTCCAATACATCAGAGTTCTTGGTCAACAAGATTTGTCAGTAAACAAGTATTTGCAGAACACACATACATACACAGAATTTTATGATAATTGATTATACCTTCAACTCTCAAGGAACTTGAAGTCTAATTTGTCTTGCCTCCCTTATTAATCAGTCAAATATTTACTGAGCAACTTGACTACAGAGCCAGCACGTGTCTGATCCAACAGAAAAGAGTCTGTAAAGCAGTAAATTAAAAAAGGAAGAACTAAGAGTTTGATGTATCATGTGGAAAGTGAAGAAAAGGGTCATGGTCAGGAATGATTAAGACTGAGGGGCAGGCAACTTGGGGAGAGAAAGAGAACACATAGGAGACAAATAGGTGACCTGTCCCTGAATGTATACTTAGTAAATAAGTAAGCAATGGTAGGTCAGAAAAGGAAGAGATTGGCACATATTTTCTTTCTTTCATCCATCCATCCAATAGGTATAAATTGTGATCAACAACTGTGAACCAGGTACCATTCTAGGCACTAGAGCTACTTCTGTAATTGAAGAGCCAAGAGCTCTTCTGCTCTGTTATCATGGAACTTACATTCAAGTGGGGAGAGACAGATAATGGCTATAGACAAGTATGAAAATGGCAAGAAACAAAAAAGAATAAGGATAGGGAGAAAAGGCAAGCAGGATGCTATTTTAGATAGGGTTGTCAGAGCTGAACACTCAAAGTGACATCTTAGCAGAGACCCAAAGTGAGACAATAAGCCACAGAAGACCTGAATGTGTAAGAAGGACTAGAGAAAGCAAATGCCTCAAGGTAGGCAAGCCAGTACGGAGGCCTCCGTGCCAAGGGGATTCAGCTGCTACTAAGGGCCACGTTTGGAAAGCATAGGGCAGGAGAGAAAGCACTAGTCATTGGGGAAACAGCATGTAGATGGTGTTACAGGTAACAGACAGGATGCCAGTGGAAAGAGCAATGAAGATAGAAAACACATGTGACTAATAAAGGTAGAGAGGGTCTGAGGTTGCTTCCCAAAAGAGAGAAAGCAAGCTGGGATTTTAAAGGAAAAGCCAGTGTTGTTTTATAGTAAACTAGAGGCCCACTGCACAAAGATTTGTGCAAGAATAGACCTTCCTTCCCATAGCAGCTGGCACTGGCTTTCCTCTAACACCTGGGACCCAGACCTTTGCTCAGGCTGCCATCTTCCCGTCTTCACTCTGGCGGAAGCCTTCAGTCTTTGCTCCGGCCAGAGCACTGCTCCTGTAGCTTCTTCCGCCCCCTGCCCTCCCCATTATAGCAGGCATCCCCCACCCAGCCGCTTGGCACCTGTGTATGCAAATTAACCTTCCTTCTTTGTTGAGAAGGTTATATTGGCTGGTGGACATCATGGAGGTATGGCCAATTTGCATATTTCTTTTTTATTAGTGTAGATGCTTTGTTTCTGGGAATATGAATCCAAATAGCAGAGAGACCTGTCTATGGTTATATTAATTGAAAGTTATACTGGATTGAAATGAAGGATGTGGAATGAGATATGGCAAGAATGTATAAGAAGAGGCTGGCACAATGATGTGTACAGGTTTCGCATTCATGACTCA
>PVJN01053894.1:0-13591 GCA_004026805.1 Lasiurus borealis | reverse complement strand
GCCTCCTGCACGCCCCACAGTGGAGATGTGCCCGCAACCAAGGTACATGCCCTTGACCGGAATCGAACCTGGGACCTTTCAGTCTGCAGGCCAATGCTCTCTCCGCTGAGCCAAACCGGTTCCGGCTGTCTCTCCATTTGAGCAGCAGGCTGTGAGAAGTCACTGCCAGGCGAGCAGAAAGACATGTGAGATGATGCTCTGTTGTGATTCTGGCAGCACCGGCGCCAGGCCCAGTACTGCAAAGGGGACAGCATTGGCATGGCTCTCTCACAGGTGCCCAGAGCCCCGAGATCGAGGAAATAGGAAGACGGAGGAGGAGGCAAGCGTCTCCTTGGGCATCCTCTGTGCGCCCAATACCAACCGAGGCTGGTGCTTCCCTGCGCACGGTCTTGTCTCACCCGGGAAACGCATCAACCCCCATTCGACCGGCGTGAAGGGAGGCTCAGTCTGCCTGACAACCGGACAGAGGAGCAGAGCCGGCGGAGGACGTCAGAGAGAAACTCAGCGTGGACACAGCCAGAGGCATCAACAAAGCCAGTTCCTGGGGAGCTCGGAGGCACGCGTGGGGAAACCCAACCATACAGGCAAACCTGAGGACAGCAGCAAGGCCCCACCCCGGGCTGGGTGCTGAGCGGGCGAAAGAGGGAAACCAAGGCTGCATCGAGGTTCTGGGAATGCATCCTGCAGTCCATGGCTCCCCTCAGTTCACTTCGGGACACGTGACACACGAGAGTGACTCCTATAGGCGCGTGGGGCTCGCTGGACAGCGATAAACCTTTAAGCCAAGATCACCCCTGTGTTCACCCCCAGAAATGGGGGCACAGAGAGCCTCGGTGACAGTCTCAGGGAAGTTCAAGTCTGCAGACTCCAGCCCTGCTCTCGGCTCTGCATCACGGCCTCTCCTGCTTGAGTTAGAGAGAGAGAGGAGGAGGGGCAGCATGCAGGTCTGGGGTCTCCAGAGAAGAAGTACGGCTGGTGGACAGAAATGGGGAGAGCAGGGGCGGAGCTGAGGGACCCTAGGGAGACAGGCACCCAGGGAGGGTGCTTTCTTTTCTCCAGGGGTCTAGCGCCGGGTGACACTGGTTATCCAGAGCCGCCTGACGTGGGGCTTCTTGCGGCGACAGTCTTGGTGCCTCTTGTCTTGAGAACTGCCTCTTCTCGGCTGGCTGGCTGCAGCAATGTTACCTGGGGCAGCACAGACTGGTATCCGGCCTCCTCCTCCAGGCCAGGCCCTGGTACATCCAGGCAGGTGCCCAGAGGACAGAGACAGCCCTGACGGGTATCTGAGGGCCTCAGTGTCTCTGCTGGAGCGGTTTCTCTGCTAAAGAAAACGGGAGGACCTGCATAGACACTTCTCCAAAGAGGACGTACAGATGGCCAACGGAGTGTGCAAAGGTGCCCCCGTCACTGACCACCAGGGAACAGCCAATCGAAATCACCTGTCCAGGGCTACTAAGTGAGATGCCACCTCCTAGCTGGCGGGATGGCACCGTCAATAATGGGTACCGAGTGCTGGCGAGGATGCGGACCACAGGGAACCCTCTGTCGATGGGATTGCCAATGGGGGCGGCCACTGTGGAGAGCGGCATGGAGATGCCTCCAACATTTACCAATGGAGCTGCCGTCAGACCCAGCCATTCCACTTCTGAGGATGTCATCCAAAGAAAACAAAAACACCGATTCGAAAAGATACGCATGCCGTGTCCGTGGCAGCCTTATTTATAATAGTCGAAATATGGAAGCAGCCTCGAGTCCCTCAGTAGATGCGTGGATAAAGAAGCTGTGACACACACACACACACACACACACACACACCGGAGTATCACCGAATACAAAACAATGGAATCTTGCCCAGAGTGACAACATGAATGGACCCAGCGGGTATGAGGTTAAGTGAAAGAAGCCAGAAAGAGAAAGCCAGATCCCATATAGCGTTGCTTATGTGTGGAATCTGAAAGCAACAACAAACGAACAAACCAGACAAAACAGAAGCAGACCCAGAGAGAAAGAGAACAAGCCGACGGCTGCCAGAGGGAAGGGGTGGGGGAGGACGGGGAGAATCTTGAAAAAGTATTACCCTTGACTCTTTGAAAAACAAAACAAAGCAGAGCGCACAGTACACAGACTGGGTGGCCTGTACACAACAGAAGCGTGTTCCTCGTGGCTCGCAGCTCTGAGGCTGAGGTCTGAGAGCAGGGTGCGGGGTGGCCGAACCCCGGTGAGGGCCTCGTCGGGGTGCAGGCTGTAGGCTCCTCGTTGCATCCTCATGCGGCCCGCTGCTGGGAGGAAGCAAGCTCGCTCATGACTCTTATCAGAGCACCCCTCCCACCCATGAGCGTTCTCTCCTCATGACCTCATTGAATCCTTCTCAGAGCCTTACCGCCTAATACAGCGGTCAGCAAACTGCGGCTCGTGAGCCACATGCAGCTCTTTGGCCCCTTGAGTGTGGCTCTTCCACAAAATACCACGGCCTGGGTGAGTCTGTTTTGAAGAAGTGGTGTTAGAAGAAGTTTAAGTTTAAAAAAAATTGGCTCTCAAAAGAAATTTCAATCATTGTCCTGTTGCTATTTGGCCCCGTTGACTAATGACTTTGCCGACCACTGGCGTAATACATTAGGGGACAGGGTTTCAACATACACATTTGAGGGGTGGGAACATGAACTTGGCCAAAAAAAATTTTTTTTTTAAAGAAAGGAAGAAAAATAAAAAAACACACAACAGGGACGACTCAGCCTGCTGTTTGGGGTGGACAGAGCACTTACAGGCGTGGCTTTTTCTTTTTATCAAAGGAGCCGTTTTTATTCCGTCTTTATGCACACATAGCAAGGCACACGTTCTCCACATGGCGAGAGCACCACGGGAGCTGTTGATTTTCTAAAAGAGAGAAACCTCAGACTTTGGCTTTCAACTTCTGAGCGGCCCCAGCAGCCTTTGATTTCCGAGCAAACGACCCCAGGATCGCTGCGTCTTCAGCCGGGAGCCAGATGACTTGCGAAGTTGAAGAGAGAAGCTCAGGTAGCTTGATGGCTGGCATGCAGGGCAGTGGGACAGGGAACAGAAGTGACCGGAGAGTGGACAGGAGAGAGGTCAGCAGCTCCTATGGAGCAGGCAGGCCGCGGCCGCCCTGATCTCTCCCCTGGTTCTGCCGTGAATGCGTCTAAAAATCATCACACGGGCCCTCGCCGGTTTGGCTCAGTGGATGGAGCGCCGACCTGTGGAGTGAAGGGTCCAGGGTCCGATTCCGGTCAAGGGCACATGCCCAGGTTCTGGGCTCAATCCCCCGTATGGGGCGTGCAGAAGGTAGCTGATCCATGATTCTCTCTCATCATTGATGTTTTCATCCTCTCTGAAATCAATACAAATGTACTTTTCAAAAAAGCATCTCGTGGTTCTTAGTTACAGAACTTTGCTCCTGCGTCTGGAGGCTCTGAGGCAGGGAGGAAGGGATTGCTGTCGCAACAAGGTTCTGCCTCTTACAGGTCACGGGGCTCCACTTAGTAACTTGTCCCAGGGCACAAGGGTCCTGACAGTGTGTGTCTCCTCAAGGCTGGATACTTCCTCTCTCCCCGCCCCCCTCAGAGACCTCGGGGCTCCCTCCACCTTGGACTCCCGCCGTGCAAACCAGAGAGTGATGCTGAGACGTGAGTGCAGGACCCCCTCCCCAGTTATGAGGTGACCTAGAGAAGGCTCTGGTGGCATGGCCAGGCGAGAAGTCGGGGTCCGCAGAGGCAGCCTGTGAGGGGTGAATTCACAAGCAGGGTTCTGAAGCTGAGCATGCGGGCAGGCTGTTGTTCACTGTCTTTTGATCACTGGCCTTTGAAACCGAATCCTAATCATGAGTGTATACATTATTATTTACCGGCAGCCCGAGAGATTAGAATTCTCTCAGCTTGAACGCCCCTACTGTTCACAGGCTCGGTCCCCGCGGGCGGGCGGTTTCAGCAGTTGGTGGAGGGCAGAGCGGTGCTGTGTGCTGATCACAAAAGCTCCTTTCTTTCTTTCCTTGGTTATCTGCTGAAGGATCTGCGTTTTCCTACCCAAAATATCTCCACCCTGCTGAATTTGCCGGAGGGCTGGCTCTTAGAACCTGGGAGAGAGAAAGGCCCCCAAATTAACCGGCGACATTCACCAGAAATCCTTTAAATTAATTTCAAACACTGAGTCATACAGACCCATCAACATTGCATAACAGCCATTAAAGTATTAGTGTGACTTTGGGGGACACTTTATTATGCAACTCGGTGGCAAATCTCCTCTGGAGCCTTTTTTTTTTTTTTATTCCCAAAAAAGAGTTGCAGTTCACTCATTTATCTTTTATTTTCAGATTAAAAATTTCATTTTTAATTCAGAGATGATGGACATGTAACCTTGTATTAGTTTCAGGTGTACAACACAATGATTCAATATTTGTCTAGGTGGTGAAATGCTCACACAGAAAACCTCGTAAACGTTCATTACCTCACGCAGTCACAGTTTTTTGTGTGTTATGAGGACTTGGAAAAAAAATTATTTCTTTTTAATTTGCTTATTGTTGGCAGGATTGCAGCTGTCCCAAATTAAGCCCCCTTTGCTCATATCCATGGAGCCCCTGCTCTCCTTCCTTGACCCTTACAACACTATTGTCTGTGTCCACAGCCAATGCAGATACTATGTTTTTTATATTTATTTACTAAAGGCCTGATCCACAAAGATTCCTTCTCCCGGCTGCCAGCAGCACCTTCTCTCTGGCTGGAGCTGCCTTTCTGCCTTCTCATGCTGCCCAGAGGCCCCGAGACACTGGGGTGATGCAGGATGCTGGCGCTGTTGCCATGGTGACGATGCAAGTGTCCTGCCCCCAGCTGCTGAATATGCAAATTGATTTGCCATCTTTGTTGGGTTAATTTGCATACTCATTCCTGATTGGCTGGTGGGCATATCGAAGGTACAATTAGCATGTTACTCTTTTATTAGCATAGATTTTATTTTTCATCACCATTTATCGCCTCTATTCCCTTTTTCACCCCCACCCACTTTCCTCACCTCCCTGCAATGTTGTCCATGTCCACGAGTTCTCTCTCTCTTTAAAAATATTTTGCTAATTTATTTTCAAATGGGCTGAGTCTGGGTGGATCCCGGCCTCCAATTCAGCTTTTGCCTCAGCACGAGGATGGTGCACCGTGTGAGATTTGGCATCTTCATGAGAACTGTGCTTGGTATTTTAAAAACGCTCTCAATTGGATGCAAAGGCAGGCCCACCTGTCCATTCGTTTAGCAAGGGTTCACTTGCATGTGCAGAAGGCCGTGCTCTGCCCCTGGAACTGGCGCTCTGAGCTCCAGTCTCGCTTTGTCCTTTCTGAGTCTCAGTTTTGTCCTCTGTAAAAGGAAAGCTCATTTTGAGACAGGAGGGGTAAGAGCAGGGATCCTGGACCCAGACTACCTAGCTTTGAATCCCCACTTTGTCACTGATTTGCTGTGTGGCTTTGGGCAAGTTACTTAACCACTCAGAGCCTGTGAACTGATGGTTCTATTGGTACTTAGCTGACAGAGGTGTTGGGAGGATTAAATGGGTCAATAGTTAGAAAGTGCTTAGAACACTGGCTGGCACGGGTCAAGGGTAGATAAACACGATACGTAGGTATGATTGCTCTTGTGGAGTCCTTGGCAAGGCTCATCAGGCCCTTTCCCGGCTCTCTGAGCACGCGGCTGGACCTCATTTCCAGTCTCCCACGCAGCCGTGGTCACGTAGCTGAGTTCTAACCCATGGCATGTGGGTGCCAGCAAAGTGACCAGGTCCAGGTCTGAGCCCTGAAAACCTTTCATCTGAGGTTCTCCGTGTCTGCCCCCCCCCTCTGCAGTTCCAGCCGAGATGAGCTTGGCACCCCCCAGGCCAGGTGCTGAGGATGGCGCGGCCACGAGATGGAAGCAAATGAAAAACAACCTTCGTGAGGCCAGCGAGATCTGGGGGCCACTAGAGCTACAATGGCAAGGCCCCAGGCGAGGTATGAAGACATCTTTCCAGAGGGGCGGAGTCAGGCTGTGGCTGTTCGCTTGCTTGACTCCGAGTTTCTGACATTCTCTGGGTAACGGAACCAAAGGACGACTGGTTGTCAGGCTGCAGACAAGAGCGTTTATGTCCGGCAAGTGCTGGCCAGGAATCTGGTGAGTCCCGCCGACAGCTGCCCAAGCTGGCCACCCTCGCCATCTGGACAACGGGACCCCATGGCTGCCCGGGTGCCACAGAGAGCTGCTCGGGTTCCCCAGGCAGTCACCCACGTTCAAGGGTGGCATCAAGCACTCAGGTCTCGGTCCTTCGCCGTCTTCCCAGCTGTGGCTGCCCCTTGAATGGGCATGAGCAGGAACGTGTGTGGGAGCCATCCACATGGGCAAAGTGAAACTTTCCCTCCGGAAAACGCAGAATATCATCCACGCCCTGACGAAGCCCAGGGCTGGACGGAGGCTCATCTCGTGGGGTGGTTGGCAGAGGGGGCATCTGAATGGGAGATGCGTGGGCCCAGCAGTCTCAGCTGCATTTACGAGTTCCCCTTTGTTCCAGGCTCACTCCCCCTTGGATGAGAATCTCTCTCCTCCAGCACTCTGTCTGCACTTTCTCCCAGCACTTGTCATTTGTCACCTGATATGACAGTCATTTCTACCCATGGATCCAGGCCCTTCTGAAGATGCAGGGAGGCCGGGGATTTTGATTTCAGAAAGAAATAAAGAAACGTGAAAACCAAACAGAATGCTTTCACAGGAAACCGAAAGCCCAAGCTGCCGTAACCTCTGGCTGTGCCTCCATCGATCGTAAAGGCGAATCCGGCTTTGGTGCAATGTCGTGGCTCATACTGCGCGTGGAGAGGCCGGCCCAACAGCAGACAATGAGCAAGGGTGAGTTGGAGGCGCCTTGGAGCCATGTCCTTTGCCACATAGCCCTTCGCACTGTCCCCGTGCTTAGCTCAACCTGCCTGCATTCTTGAAATGCAGTAGCTGGATGAGCAGAGGGGCAGTGGGATGCTAATTCTGCCTCTGTCCACTCCGCGGGGCTAGTATGAGAGTTACAGTTGCCTAAGGATGCAAACACGGCTTATGGCCAAAGCCACATTTGCCAAAGGGCCAGGTGTGCGTGTCTCTTTCTTCCCTGAGGATTTATCGGGCACCTATTAAGTCCAGGGAGTGAGCCTGGTAGCTGTGGTTCTGGTCCCCATAGGGCTTAGAATCCGGTGGAAACTATATATAAGCAAAGGATAATTACAACACAGCGTGATGAATCGTGATAGCATTACAAGACACCATAACAACACAAAAGAGCGGGCTCTTCACTCAGACTGCCATGGTCCTGGAAGGCTTCTCAGGGGAAACGCTATCTCTTCTAAGACTGGAAGCAAAAGGAAGCTTTAGGTATCTCGGTCCATTCTGGCTGCGATACCAAAAATACCACAAGCGGGGTGGCTTATAAGAAAACAAATTTACTTCTCACAGTTCTGGGGGCTGGGGAGTCTAAGATCAAGGTGCTGGAAGATTTAGGGTGCGGTGAAATCCCTCTCTCCCGTGTCCTCGTGTGACAGAGCTCTCTGGGGCCTCTTTGAGCAGGGCACTAATCCTGTGCATGAGGCCCCACCCTCATGACCTAATCACCTGGCAAATGCCCCACCTCCTCACACCATCACCTGGGCAATAGGTTTCAACCAATAAATGGAGAGAGGAAGGGTCACCGATATTCCAGTCCATCCCACCAGACACAAGGGGGCTTTGGAGGTAGGAAGGCATGTTCCAGGAAAATGAAACAAGGGTTACCTCTGAAGAACAAGAAAAGCGAAATGAAAGGAAGGTCAGGATGAAAGATTGGGGAGGAAGGGCTGCGAGGGTCTGGAGCGGTGGTTCGCCAACCTGGCTACAGCTTGGAGAAAATGCTAATGCCCGGGTCCCACCCCAGGTGGCTTCGAAGCTCCGAGGTGGAACAAATGTGCAGCCACATGCAGGGTCTTGTCCACCGAGCTGAAGAGCTGGAAGTCTATGCCGAGAGCCACAGGGCGTCTCTGAGGGTTTTATGGAAGGAACGGACACAACTGGATTTTTGTTTCTTCAGGAGTATTGTTACTCCAGCTGCTGGGCGGCCAAAGGAAAGGGCTGAAAAGGCTGGGGTTAGAGACACTGGCTAAGAAGGTTGCTGCGGGGTCCAGGTGGGCCACAGAGCCCGAGGTGTCAATGGGGATGGCAGGAAGTGGGCTGATCTGAGGTCCCGGTGATGATGGACTAGAGGGGCGGGACAATGAGGTTAAGACCTGCTTGCTGACTCGGACATTCCTCGGAAAAGGCTCCAGCTCCAGCTCTAGCTGCAGCCCTGAGTCGATACCAGAGAGCAGGGAATTTCAGCCAGAGAACTGATTGGCTCTCTGGGAAGAGGGATGAAGCGTGAGAAGAAAGCATGGCCGAAGCCCAGGGGGCCCCGGGCAGAGCTGGTCAGAGGAGGAAGAGGAACGCCATAAGCGTCACCATCACGAAAGCTTGAGCATGTGGCTTTCGTAAGCAGGGTGCATGCCAGAGCATCCCTGGGGTGACCTTGACAGTGAAGATGATTGGAAACTTGGGGTGGTGCTGAAGTGAGGGTGAGGGCCCGCGCCACCTAACAGGGGCTGCCATTCTTTATCTTTTCCCACATTGTAGCCAGAATGTGTTTACTGATTCATCCCGTAAGCACTTTCTTTATTAAGCCCTGAGCACCATGTTCGGAGCTGTGGATAAGACAAGTCCTTGACGCAGGAGAGCAGCGAGGAGACAGATACGCTCATTCATATCAGAGAGCCGCGTGATGTGAGTGCTATCACAGACACGCATGCCAGACACGCACGCCGGGGGCTTTGACAAAAGCAAGAGGCATGGTCCTGGGGAGGAGGGCAGGGGCCGGCAGGAAAGGTCCTGGAAAACACGGAA
The DNA here is from genome assembly GCA_004026805.1 of Lasiurus borealis. Classification (NCBI taxonomy): domain Eukaryota; kingdom Metazoa; phylum Chordata; class Mammalia; order Chiroptera; family Vespertilionidae; genus Lasiurus; species Lasiurus borealis. Next base: position 4,684 of record PVJN01053894.1, on the reverse strand, counting down.
GAGGAACACGGCTTGCGCTGGAATGGCTGTCATTGAGTGTCCACGGCAGCTTAGGTCTCAACGAGCAGGGAAGGAGCAGCATTTCCAGTCCTCCTGGCGGCTGGACGGGACCGTGTGACTGAATCTGGGCAATGAGCGGTGAGGAGCGAGGAGCACATCTGTCCAGGCTGGAGCACTCACTCGCCAGGGCAAGATCCTCCGGAGGTCTCTCCTCCCTCGGGCAGGGTGAGCGGCACTGTTTGAAGCTGTGGCTGCTTCTAGGTACCTTAGTAACTGCCCTCAAGACACATTTCTCCCAATAGACAAGTATAAGGGAGAAAACACTATTTTCCCTCCACCATCCATCTTAGGTTCCTTGTCCAGGACAGTGGTTCCCAACCTTTGTTTGGCCATGCCTTATCTAAGCATCTCTAAAATCCTGATTGCCCTCCGCCCCCTCGCCCCCCGTGACCTATAATTCTTATTATTCAAAATATAAACTTCATTTTCACGTGAGGAAGCCTAAAAGGCCATGAACTTGATCTAAACAGGCTTCCAAAGAACATGGCATCCACGCAAGAGAAAAATAAAAGAACGAAAGGACAGTTGAAGTACCGAGGAAGAAATCACTAAGAAGTTGTTAAAAAAAATAAAAAAATAAAATAAAGTGATATGGAAAAAAAAATAGCCAATACAGTTTCAAGACATATAATAGAGAACTGAAATACATAAATGTATCACAATATATTTATATATAGGCCCCTAGAACCATAAGAAACACAAAAAATTCACTGTTAATAACTCATTCTCAAATTGCACTCCCCCTTAAAAATCAAATTGCCCCTGCCCCATGGGATGTGTACCTCATGATGGGAACCACTGGTCTAGGGCCCAGTAAATTAGACCAGCAACAACCAGGCTAAGAGGAGAAAATCAGAAGTTCATTAACACGTGCATTGTGCATACACATAGGAGCACCCCGTGATGAGTAGCTCAAAGGGGTGGTTAGAACTTGGGCTGATAGAGCATCTTAAAGAATAATACCTTTTTACAGAACTGACAACAAAGGAAAAAGGCTTTGAACGTTTCGGAGTAGCACATTGTGAAAAGGCAAATACCATATTTTCCGGCATAGAAGACGACTTTTTAACCCAGAAAAATCTTCTCAAAAGTCAGAAGTCATCTTATACACCGGTGTCATCTTATAGGGCGGGTATATCCCAAACTCTATATTTTAATTGGAAAAGTTGGGGGTCATCTTCTACGACCAGTCGTCTTAATACGCCAGAAAATATGGTATATGGGGAAACTAAACTATATGGGTAGATGAAGGCTAGTTTTAGCAAGGTTTGCTAGATTCCTCTGGTGCTGTCTCTGGGCCAATAGGGATCCAGAGTTGTCACCAGGGATTGACTTACGTCCTCCTGGCGGAGAGGGGTGGAGACATCTCTACAAATTCATGTCCTGCTTTTAGGCAAATAGAAGAAGAGCAGAAAGCTTTTCTTGAAACTGTGTCTTCTCATCTGCCTTCAGCTCAAAATAACCCTTATACCAAAGTGGCATTTTTGGAGGTGGCATATTCAGCTACTCCGAAGCAAACTTTGGCTGTTTTACGGTCACTATAGCATAACCTAGCTCAGTGTAGTCCCTAGACCACTAGCATTAGCATCACCTGGGAACTTGTTAGAAATACAGATTCTCAGGCCCCACCCCGGACTTACTGAAGCTGAAACCTGGGGGTTTAAAGAGCACCCCCACCCCAGGGGATCTGGAGTCTCGCTCAGGTTTGAGAACTGCTGCCCTGGCTGGTGCAGTCTGATCTGGCCGTCTGAAAGGCCAGGCAGAAGGAATTAGAATTCATGGAGAAGGTCATCCTAGTAAACCTGGAAACACGGAGCAAGAAGACTAGTTAAATGGCGAGATGTTCCTGTCATAGAAAATCGTTATTATTTGTTTTTTTTTTCTTTTTTAGAGAGAGAGGAAAGGAGAGGAATAGAAACATCAATCATGATAGAGGATCATTAATCGGCTGCCTTGTGCATGCCCCCACACTAGGAATCGAGCCCACAACCTGGGCATGTGCCCTGATTGGAATCAAACCATGACTCCCTGATTCATAGATCAACACTCAGCTACTGAGCTATGCCGGCCAGGAGAGAAATATATATTTTTTTAATATATATTTTTATTGCTTTCAGAGAGGAAAGGAGAAGGAGAGAGAGAGATAGAAACATCAATGACGAGAGAGAATCATTGAAGGGCTGCTTTCTGCACTTTCTTCCCACTCCCCCAGTGGGGATTGAGCCTGCAACCCGGGCACGTGCCCCTGACTGGAATCAAACCTGGGACCTTCCAGTCCACAGGCCGATGCTCTCTCTACCGAGCCAAACCAGCGAGGGGGAGAAAATATTTTTTAACAAGAAATGATCGCACCCATCCCCAAGATGGTGAGCCTGGCTGTGCGAACAGTCTCCTCCTCTGTCGCACCGGAAGAAAAGGTGGCTGCAGAAAGGGTACCGCAAACCCAGTGTCACCTAACCAGACCTCGGGCCGAAGAGAGAGACCCGGAACCGGCCTCCATTTCTCCTGACGGCCTCGCTGACTGGGAAAATGCTCCCGAATGCTTCGGATCGGGAAAGCACCTACAACCCCATCCTTCCCTCTGCTGGGTGAGCCAGCAGAGCTTCGGCGGAGGCTGTGTGGCAACGGGCACCGTTTAAATGAGGCAAAAAGTACAATTTCAAAGCAAGTGCCTTTTCAACTGTCAACTAAAAGGAATCCATCTGTGCATGTGAAATTATCCCAAGGGTTCTAACGATTAGCTGAAAGCAGGTGAGGGGTGTCAACCAAAAGAAATGTTCTGGAAAGAGCTGGCGGATGTTCCAAGACAGACGCCCGACGGCTCCTGTGGCCTGTTTTTTTTGGATGAAAAAAAAAGTCTGTTTTCACTAGCCAGAGGTGAGCTCCATGGAAAAAAAAAAAGTTTTAAGAAAAAAAATTAAATCCTAAGTAACCAGATGCCATTCTGTCCTCTGGAGTTGCTTTCATCAGTGTGCCTCTGACCCGAACTGCGTGATGATCACTTTAACTTTCCCCTCTGCCTGAGATGTGATGCCAGGAGCCCCCGGCCTGCTTTCGGAGTGAGATAGTTAACACTGTCCTGTGGCCTTCTCTTGGCTATGGATAAATGCATCCTGGCACAGTCTGGCCAATGAGAAGGATACTGGGCAAACGTATGAGGAGTGTCTTGCCCATCCCTGGCAGGCCAGCTTGGTACAGGGCACCCCTGGGGAGGGAGCCTCAGCATCGCTACAGACAACACAGAGCCCTGGCTCCTGGCTGCGAGGCCAACCCCAGCCTTTTCCATGGCGTTTCCTCTAGGGCTTTCTTTGCTGCAATTAGACGCGTTCATGCCTTCAGTATCTCCGTAGGCACGGAAACTGGGCTGCTGAAAATAAACAATTAGCGAACCTTCTGCCTCCCCTGGCCCTTCGAGTGCCTCTGACTGGTGCCACTCTGCCAGGCTTACCCGAGCGAAAGGATCCTGCTTACTCAGCCCGGGAGGAACCGGGCAGATGGTGCCGGGACAGACTGGGAAGGGCCATGCATGCTTCTGGCGCGGGAACGCGGGGCTTGTGAACCACACACGCACACTGTGACTCAGTGGCTGGAACCTCGGAGCCTGGATTTCTTGCAAGCTCCCCCCCTCCCCATGCAAGGCGCGTGCTGCCATGGCCCACATGGTGAGCAGCGAGGGGATAGGCACCTTCTGCCAAACCGTGACTTCTAGAACAGACACCACTCGACAGGCCTTTATCTGAGGGTTGGCTCCTTTTGGATGTAGGGTTCCTTCAAAGCAGGGACGGGATCTTACACTTTTTCAACATTTTTTTTTGGGGGGGAGGGGGGTGTTTGTTTTGTTCGCTAGCTGGCACTTGGCACAGGGCCCCGCGCACGGTGGGGGTGCATTTATTGAATTAAACAGAGCTGGCCTCGTTCCAAACGGGATTTCAGGCGGACTGAAACCCCGGCAGGCTCCGGCCAGGTGCCTGATGCACCGGCCCCGGGGAAGGAAGTCAGTCCCAGGGGTGGTGTCCACGCCTCTGGGCTGAGGCCCGTCCCCCAAAGGTCCCCTTCCCCTCCGAGTACCTGGGTTCCCCCCCCCCCCCCCCTCGGCTGCTGCAGCTCTTCTGAAATCCGCTCTCCTGCCCCATTTTAAAAACCGGTTTACACTAGAGAGCCGCTCAGAGGAGGAAAACAAAACCAACAACACCCAGAAAGCGCAGGGAGCATGAGGCTCAGGTGCCCTGACAGCTCCGCTCCCCGCAGGACTGACTCTCAGGTTCCCCGCTGCCGGGGCTGCAGGTGGGCCTGCGCCCCCCCACCCCCGCCCCCAGGGCCCTTGGGGAGTCGTCCCGGCGGGCACAGCAGCTCGTGGGCTTCCTGCAAGCCTGGCTGCTCGCTGTGCTTGAGTCATTCATCTCCCCAGCATCGCCTGCACCCCGACAGGGGGACGGGGGGTCGTGGGGAGCTCGGGCCAGAGTGACTGCTCTATGGAAACCCAGAGTCCCCGCGGTGCCAGGGCCCGTTCCTCTCTCCGCAGCAGCCTCCGGGGGCTCGTGGGCAGGTCCGGGGCGGCTCCAGAGGGGGAGAGGCGGAGGCGCACAGGAGGAGGAGGAGGAGGAGGAAGGAGGGTGCTGATGTC
>PVJN01053893.1:0-13584 GCA_004026805.1 Lasiurus borealis | reverse complement strand
CTTCTTGGGCTTTTGCCAATGGTATAGGCTGCCTTAATTTGGGTTTCTCCCCAAATACAGCCTAAGACAGAATTTGATTTCAGGTGTTTTACTTGAGATCTGACCCCAACCAAAAGACCTGAAATCAAATCCTATCTCAGGCTCCTTTTGGAGAAAAATAATGAAAGTGTGTGGAAGTGATGAAAGTCAGACATGAGGGAAGCCAGTGTGCATTAGTGACCATGTTACTACAGTGGCAAGCAAGGTTCAATCCTCCCAGAATCCTCTGAGAGTCTGTACAGAATTGTCCCTTTGAGAAGCCAGGCCATTAGAATGTTTTTCTGCTAATTCTCACCCCTCATTGATTGAGGGTATTTCTGGGATGTTAACTCCCTGGCACTGTGGTCTGCCCCATGCATGATGAAGGAAGCTCAGTGTGTGCAAGCCACCTCTAGAGGATATGAGCAGGGTACCCACAGCATCTGCTACACTCAGAAACTCAGAATTCAGATTTTCTCCTGCTTATCATGGGTCTACTGCTCAATCATTCAGATCATAACAGAACAGCATGTGCGACCCTGAGCATAGTTTATGTTCCTTCCTCTATCACCCCACAAATTAAGGGAGGGATAAAGAGAATGGGAAAATGTTGATGCACAGTACCAAAACTTGAAGCAGATAAACTGCTTAAATGAGTTGCCTGCTCTCAGAAGAGAAGGAGCTTTATTAGAATACCTAATTTAACCTCACATGTTGCAACAACTAAAGATCACCCACATAGATTATTTGTTGAGAGTGTTGCAGACTGTAGAAATCTTCATGTACCTCTTTTCCTTTTAATTACCAAATCCTATGGCAAGGCTAAGATTTTTGAAAGCAAATTGTGAGCCCCATCTGCCAGCTGGGGGCATACTGAGACAAAGATTCTTGCTGGCAGAGCTTGCTGGCCAGGAGACCCTTAATTCAGTTGGATTGATTTTAACACATTCATTACCAAGTTGAGTGGACATTCCTCTATCCCTAAAGATGCAACACCAAAAAGATCTTTTCTGCTTGTTATCAGCTTATTTACAGTTTTAGATTTAGTTATAGCTCATATATCATATAAATCTAGGCTAGCTGAGGGAAAAGCCTCTCCAGGTTCCATCTAATTTATAAATTATCTAATTTATAAATCAAAATAGTTGGTGTAACTGGAGGGAAATGAAATGGAGCCCTCTGTGATTCCATGTGGTGACATTACACAGGAGCTCTTTTAAGAAACAAAGAGTACTTGGGGAACAAGAAGGTGTACATATCAGTAAGTAATTCTTGAAACCATAGATCACTTGAAAATTTTTGCTATCCATAAAACTTCTTGAGTGAGCTTCAATCTGTTGAGCCAATTCAGTTGTAGAAAATCTTGCAACACTGCTGAAATTAACAGTCTCTCAGGCTGACAAGTAAAAAAATCTCTAGGAATGAGTCAACAATGCTGAGTTTTAGAGTTAAAAAAAAAAAATCATCTGAACCCAGTTCAGCAAAGGTTAAGGATGTTTCTGCAGATGCTCTCAGAAACACAATTTTACCCTTGGGAAAATATTCAGGATTCTTAATAGTTAGCTGTTTCCTCATGTATATACAATTGGTACATAACCTAAAGCTGAGATTAATTTATCTAAGATGCAAAGCTTGATGCTTCAGTAGATACTGTGATCATCTGTTTGAAAATTGCTAAGTTATAAAGGGAATACTTCTGCAAGACAACATTAGTAAAATCAGTCAAATATAAGGAATAATACTGTCATTTTCCAGGTCAAATATAAGAAAAATATTTAAAGAATGCTCATAAGAGACACAGTAAAGACAAAGCTTACCATATATTCTAGATAGTCTTTTATGTTACTGTCTTTGTAATTCATTCATTCAGCAAAGTAACATTTGCAATTCATTCATGCTTTCATTCAATGAAGATTTGCATAAGTTCTCTGCCAGATTCTCTGTTGGACATTAATTATATAACTATGCAGAAGACGATTGGGTTCCTGCCCCATTAACCTTACCATCTTGGACACAGGTGACAAGTGGGTTATTTGATATTATGCATGGATACCCATTATTTTAAAAAGTATTCCTTAAAAATAAAAAGAATTTTAATAGTTAAAAATCAGAAGGGTAGAAAGCAATGATATTTAATGCCTGGTTCGGAAGGAGGAATGGGGCAAGCTTGTGTATTTCCAGGTACTGAAAACAATCCCTTCTCCCAAGGAAATACCTAGCTTCTCTCTCCTATGCAACAGGCAAGTAACAATACATAACTCATAGGGTGGTTGCAGGGTGTATGGGCAAAAGGTTTAGCTGGGTAGCACCCATGATAAACACTAGATCAATTTGACTTGCTGTTACATAATTAACTCACATAGCAAGCACAGTGCTTGACTCTAGAAGTAGTCTAACAATATTAATTTAGTTCTTTTGACATACACACACACACAAAAAAAAAAAAACCTTAAGCCAGGGTCTCCAAAGGGAGGCATGCATAGTAATCCATTGGGTGAAGAAAAAAATTAGAAAAAAATAGAAATATTCATAAGTTTTGATATAAAAATGACAACATGATTAAGTTTTATTGAAATACTAGGGGTCCAGTGCACAAATTCATTCACGTTGAAAGGAACTGTGGGCTGTGAGACTGTGGGTCTCAAGCCATCCTCTGCACCACCACCCAACCCCTCCCACTGCAGCCCCCAGTTCCCTGTCTGCTTGCAGCCTCTCTCCCACTGCCACTGCTCCTACATACTGATGGCACTGGCCCCCCTCACACCTGCTTGAGATGCAGAGCAATTAAGACCTGCACCAGCAGCGGGTCCAAGCAGGGCTGGCACTGTCAGCAGGTATGAGCAGTGGCTGCTGCCCCAATCACCCCTCAGGAGCAGGGAGAGGTGGAGATACCCTCAGGGGCGATTTGGGCCAGCAACTGCTGCTCACACCTGCTGATGGCACCAAACAATTGGGACCCACACTGGGCATCAGCAGCAGGTGCAAGCAGTGGCCCCCATACCAGCAGCAGGTGTGATCGGGGTCATCAACAGCAACAGTTGCAAGCACCAGGTGGGACCGTGACACACAAGAGCAAAGAATTTTTGGTAACCATCAGAGGCTGGCCCTGATGACAGTGACCAGCGCCCCGCCTTGGTCTGGTGACCCCGCTCATCTGCTCTACCATGCCACAGTCAATGCCCGCCATGTTCCGAACACACTCCCTGGTGGTCAGTGCACATCATAGTGACCGTTTGATCTACTTGCATATTATCCTTTTATTATAAAGGATACAGATTGATGCTAGTGTCCTTCCTTGGTGTCAGAGTTTTGCATTTTTTATACCTGAAGTACCCCCCAGTAAAGGGGGAATCTCTCCACTCCAAAGAGCTGAGAACAACACCCTCACTTGGTGGCTTTCCAGCTACTATGAAAACTTAGGATTGAGTGCCAATTAAATGCGAGTGCCATTAAAAGAATATATAGATTGTATTAATCTAACTTTAACTAAGTTAACTCTCCCAGTTTGCTAAAATGGTTTAAAATATTCTAATTTTAAAAAATCATGAATTAAAAGTAATTCTAATAACACAAGCATAAAGGAACCCCAAAAATGGCAAAATTAACTTTTTTTAATTCCCTTTTTCCTCCATTAACGTCATTATAAGATAAACACTATAATGATCCAATTTTTGTGATAAGAATTTAGTAAAAAAATATATTAAAATTATAAATAAGATTACTGGAAATAAAAATATACACTCAACCCCAGCCAGTTTTGCTCAATGGATAGAGCATTGGCCTTTGAACCAAAGAGTCCCTAGTTTGATTCCAGTTAAGGCCATGTACCTTGGTTTCAGGATTCTCCCTGACCCTGGACCTGGCCCTGGTCGGGGCTCTTGTGAAATATCTCTCACGTCGATATTTCTGTCTTTGGACATTGTTACTGTCCAAAACTCTCATATTCACACCCTCAAAAACAGAATTTTTTAACATCTTAAAGTTTTCCTTGATGTAATTTCCAGTAAATTTTCTCAACTTTACTTTCCAGTCTTGAGGTGGTTTCTTCCCTTCCTTGTTTCTAAAACCCAATGGAAAAATATCCTCGGGTGAGGTTATATATATATATGATCATTATCATTGACAATGAACAAAACTCTATGTTTATGTTGTAGCTTGAAAATATCAGCTGATGGTAGTGCAAAACCATGGTGAAAACCAACACATGGTTTTCATGTTATTCATGAAATGCAAGCATTCAGCATATCAAAACAAACATCTGCATTTTTATAGCAGCATTTAAAGTCGTGAGATACTCAATCCAATATGTTACCAAAGTTTCACTCAGCTTCATAAAAAAAAATTTTGATGTTTTTAAATAAAGAAAAACAAAAGGCTACTTACCATTGGGTAAAGTCTTTTCCCCATGCCACAGTAAAAGTGGCTGCAATTATACAGAGAACAATATGGCAGCAATTAAAATGCCTTCCTTTATTAACACCACTATTGGAAATGCATAACAAATAATTCTGAAGATGTAAAAATATCACATTAGAATAAATTATGCCTCAAAAGATTTGCCTTAGAGTTGAATGAAAGTATAGATATTTCCTACATATCTCACTTAGTAGTGTTTGCCAGATTCAATTCTAATAATAAAATACACTAAGGGCCGTTTTTATGAGTCACTAGACTATCATATTCTCTATAGTAAGTGACTAAAAATAATATTTGAGGTTAAAATCTGCAAATGTAATCACTAATGTAATGGCTGAATTACTGATTTTTTTTTATAAAAAAAAGGAATTATGGTAAGGTGACAAAGAAAGCACAACACATAAATTGCATTTAGTGCATCATTCTTAGCAAGTTAGTGCAGCATCACGCTGAAGCATAAAATAAATCAAACAAAACAGTGCAACAGGATGCCATTTATGATGTAAAATTTATAAATACAAGACTTCAAAAGTAGGGTTGAATCTTGATCACATTTTGTAATGATCAAGGAAATGACCATAAAAATTCCTCAAACCACACAGAGTAACAATGCACCTAAGAAAACAGGAAAACTAAAGGGTTTCCAGACTTCTGGACATTTCTTTGATGACGAGTAGCTGTCACTAGTGTGTGACCTGACACATTTTTCAAATAAATAAAAAATAAACACACAATCTACTCCTTTAGAATTAAAAAAGAGTCACCTTCACTTAACAAGGAAAAAAATGAGAAACTGCTTTTATTTTTTATATTCTTAACATGTTTTTATTGACTCGTAGAGAGAGAGAGATGTAGAGAGAGAAACATGGATCCACTGCCTCCTGCAGGGCATCGAGACCACAACCCAGGCATGTGCCCTGACCAGGAATTGAACCAGTGACCTCTCGATGCATGGAACAATACTCAATCCACTGAGCCACATCAGCCAGGTGAGAAACTGCTTTTGAAAAGAACACATGCTCTGATTGAGCTTTTTGAAAAATGTGCATTTGGAAATGTTTTCATTAATCATATAAACCTTGTTACTGTCATATTCACATACTCATAAACATAATTTTTTAACACTTAAAAGTCTTCCTTGATATAATTTCCAATATATTTCCTCAACTGTATTTCCCAGTCTTGAAGTGGTTTCTTCTCTTCCTTGTTTAAAAGCCTCCTCTTCAATTAGTATTCAGTTGGTAATTCAGGGTGAATGTTCCCCAATCTAGTTTTATTTCCAGTTTGGTTCTGGGAGAAGGTGCAAGAAAGATTCACCTACTTTTCTGCCATCTTGAAAAAACAAAACAAAAATCTTTCCTTCAATTTTAAATGATAGCTTTACTAGGTAGAGTGGTCTTGGTTATAAATTCATGTTTTTGTCACTTTGAATGTTTTGTGCCAATTCCTTCTGGCCTGAAATATTTCTGTTAATAAATCTGTTGACAGTCTTCTGGGAGCTCCCTTGCAGGTAACTACCTCTCTTTCTCTTTCAGCTTTTAAGATTTTCTCTTCGTCTTTAACCTTTGTCAGCTTAATTAGGATGTGCCTTGGTGTGGGCCTCTTTGGATTAATCTTGTTTAGGACTCTCTGCACTTACTGGACTTGTATGTCTTTTTCCTTCACCAAGTTAGGTAGGACGCATTGCAGGGGCAGGATTGAGGGGAGCGAGACATGGAAAAGTGATTGCTCAGACACCTGTGCTCAATCATCCTCCCTTCTGATACCAGAGCAACCATTTTCCCTTAGAGACTTAAGCCTTTCCAATAGCAGCAACCTAGACAAAGGCAATTAATTACCTGGCCCTCAGGGATACACCTTGTCACACCCTCAGGAATCTCACTCACCTCACCCCACTCTGCATCTTAATCCTTGTTGAGGAGGCAGCAGCAGAGGTTAAACCTGTCTGAGCAGTCTCAGGAGGTGTCAGTGACTAGCTTTGGGGCTCAGAACCTGATGGGCCCTTCCTCCATCATGAGAGAGCTGATAGTAGCTCCTGGCTTCCAGCAGAACACTCCCACACCACACACACCCTTGACTACTTATTAGGGGCTCAGCTCTGGCAAAGTCAGAGAAATATTCCAGGACAGACTCAGTCATGTGGCTCTGGGATGGGGGAATACACCAACCACCTTCCCTGAAATATGAATGGAACCACCCCTTATGGGAAACCCAGAGGTCCAATTCTTCCAATTTCACCAAAAGCCCTGTCAGAAACAGGCTTTTTCTTGAATAAGTCTGACAGAGGGCTGGCAGGCGGAGGAGGATGGAGGTGAATCCCAAGGTGCCTTGAGACATTTGCTGACCTATCCATGGGCCCGATGTTGCTAATAAGCTAACTTTGGAATGCAGCTTAGCCTCTCCCATGTGCAGCCAAGCTCTGTGGAGGTAGCTACTAACAGTGGATCTCTTGGAGCCTCAAACAGGTTGCTAAGAACCAAAGATTGACAGCTTCTGACAGTGGCTAGCATCAAAGTACCTCCTAGGAGTCCCAAAATAAGCATATAAAATAGCCTCAATCAACACAAGAGCAAGATACAAAGGGAGATACTGGCAGACACAAAACTCTATGAGCTCTATTTTTCTTTGTTGTTTTTTTTTATTTCTTATTGCTTTTTATCTCTTTTTTTCTTTCACAGTCCTTATTTTTTCTCTTTACCTTTCTTATTCTATTTTTCTTTCTTTGTCTTCTATTTTTCTTTTCACAACTTTTTCTTTTCTTTTTTACCATTTTATTTTTCCTATTCATTATTTTTATACCCTTTCAGATTTTATTTTCTTTCCCTTTTTTTCTTCTTATATTTTTCCTTTCCTTCTCTTTTCTCTTATTATGATTTTTCTCTTATCTCTATTAACTCTCTTTTTCTTTTGGGGGCTTTTTTCCCTGTTGTTAGGGTCTTTTGGATATTTTTTGTTTTCTATCTTTTTGTTTTGTTCTGTCAACATCTGTACAACATTGCTCACAAGACATAGTTGAATTTGAGCCTCAGAGACAATGAGCCTGAGGGGAGATCACACCTATGAATAGGACAATAATCAAATCCCAATTACAACAGGAGAGCCCAAATAACACACACAAAGGATATTTCTAGTGCATCCAGCTCAGGATATCAAAGAGACTGAACCACTGGGTCCCACAAGACACTTAGACACTTACAACATAAGTTCCACCATATAAGACAGGGAGTCACAGCAGTTCTACCTAATAAATAGGAAAAAACACAAAGAGACAGCTAAAATGGGAAAACAAAGAAAAAACAAACAAAAAAACCCTGAATAAAAGAAAAAGAAGAATCTCAAGAAAAAGAGTTAAATGAAATGGGGGCAAGCAATTTATCAGACATAGACTTCAGAGTAATGGATATAACATGCCCAAGGAAATTAGTGAGAACTATAAGGAACTTGATAAGAACCACAAGGAATTTAGTAGGAACTACATGGGCATGAAAAAAAATACATAAAAACCATGAATAAGAACTAGTCAAAAATTAAGAAAACCATATCTGATATCAAGAATTTACTGGAAGAAATTAAAAGCAGGCTAGACAAAGTTAGTCTTCCTTATTTTATATTTTATATTTAGAACATTTCTTTTTATCCAATAGATTAAATTTACTAAAGCTTATTTAAAATAAAGTCTTCATTTTTTTAATCTTTATTGTTGAAAGTATTGCATATGTCCCCTTTTTTCCTCCATTGACCTCTTTCAGCCTCCCGCCATGAGTCTCTTCCTTTTTATGGCTGCATATCATTCCATTGTATGAATATGCTATAAACCTACTTTTCCCACCCCTCTATGGAAACTATACTGCTGCTGTAGGTGAACTCAATGACTGAGTGAACACAGGGTATCTGCTACAAATAACTGTTTTGAAAATCTATCATGACTCAGGACCTTGTAAAATGTATTATCATGTAAATCCATTTTAGAGCCTACTTTCACTTATTATAGGAAGCAAAATATAACTATGATGTTACTGCTTCTAAAACTTTGTTCTGTAAAATGAACTTCCAAAAGTGTACTCTAAGAAGGCTCTGGGTAATCTACACTAATAAAAAGAGAAACATGCAAATTGATCATCACTCCGCTACACCCATCAGCCAATCAGGAGTGAGTATGCAAATTAATCCAATAAAGATGGTGGCAGCCACAGAGCTGGAGTTAGCAGCAGGCTTGGGTTGTCCCTGGAGATGGAGGAATCCAAGCTTCCCACCTGCCCTGGATGCCGCTGAAAGAGGGGCTGGGAGCCTGGGTCACCAGGGGGCATAGTCAGCCTGAAAACAGCCCTCAGCCCCTCACGTAGGCTGGCTACACACACCCCAGCGGGGATCCTCACCCATGGAAGTGTGGCTGGCTTGCAAACCACCACAGGCCCCTTGCCCAAGCTGCCCCACACTCCAAGGAAACCCCACCCTGATCCAGGACAAATCAGCTGGCCCCACCTATGTGCCAGGCTTCTATCTGTACTAATAAGAGGGTAATATGCTACTAATTAGACTGGGAGACCTTCCAGGAGACCTGGATGTTCTTCTGGACAAAGCTGTGGTGGCGGGGCTGAGGTAGAGGTGGTTAAAGGCCAAGAGGGGAGGGCAGTTGTGGGTGATCAGGCCAGTAGGGGTGGGCCAGTTGGGGATGAGCAGACAAGCAGGGGGACCAATTGTGGGTGAGCAGGCCATCAGTGGATGACAGTTGAGAGTGATCAGGACAGCGGGGGAGGGGAGGAGCAGTTTGAGGTGAGCAGGCCAGCAGAGGAGGCAGTTGTGGGTGAGCAGGTTGGCAGGCAGATTCGATAGGAGCAATGAGACAGCCAAGCAGGTGAGCAGTTTGGAGCCAGCAGTCCCAGATTGGGTGAGGGATGTCTGACTGCTGGTTTAGGCCTGATCCCTGTAAACTGGCAGTAAGACATCCTTCGAGAGGTCCCAGATTGAAGAGGATGCAGGCCAGGCTGAGGGACACCCCTCTTACACATTAATTTCGTGCACCAGGCCTCTAGTTACTAATATAATCATCTTTCCTCTTAAAAGAGCTATTTCTTAATCCAGTTCTCCTTAGTCATAAAACCATAATAATTTTAGCATATAACATATGTATCATAAATTAACACCAGCACTATTATAACATTTTGGTCACTGTATCTGTTACAGAAAAGTGTCAATACCACCCAGTAACTCTGCCCTTGAGTTTTCCAGCCCATTTAATTATTAGATTTCTCTTTTGAAAGAGATCCCTATTGTAAGCAATTCAGACTTTAGTAAATGGCAGGTTTTTTTCTTGAGGTCATAAGAGCTTTTAACCACTGCCTAAAGTGCATCCTGTGCTGATTAACATACCTCAGATTAACTAGATTTAGCATGTGGCAATCATACTCCATTCAGTAGGGCCCATCTCTGATGAATTGTGGACATTAATGACAGTTGTAAGAACTCAAATATTATATAATCACTAATTATATTCTGTGCAATTAGTGGAGGCTCATCAGTGTAAATCACTAATGGCTGATCACCCTGTTCTCTCTGGGAAGAGATAGACCGTATGCATAATTTTCTGATTGTATTAGCATAGACACAAATGCTATTAACGAACTTTGGTGATCATGAAGAGGCTTGATGTGTGTGATAGATAAAGGCAAGAGGTTTGGCTTGGTGCACATGGACACTTCATAATGAACCTCAAAACTGTGTTTTTTGTGGTTTGTTGACGTGACTCATTCACTCCCCACCTTCCAAATGGAAAACAAACACAACATCCTGTCCAACCAACCACTAAAGAATTTGCACAAAAGGTCAGTTTAAAAAAAAAAAAAAACACATCCTGTGGGCATTTATGTTTCTTAAATTAGTTTTCAGAGAGTCAACCTCTAAGGATTTTGGAACAGTCATATATGAAGCTGGTGAAAAAATACAAAGAACACATCTGAAATGGTGAAGGATTATTCTGATTTTTTTAACCCGATCTGTGCTGGACTAGTGTTTTAGTCTGCTCAGGCTGCCATAACAAAATAACATAACAAACTGGGTAACTTAAACAACAGAAATTTATTTTCTCTTACTATGGAGGCTAGAAGTTCAAGATTAAGATGTCAGTAGGTTTGGTTTCTTCTAAGGCTTCTCTCCTTGGCTTACAGATGGCCACCTTCTCACCATTCCCTCACATGGCTTTCCTCTATTTTCATGTGTGTCCTTTGTCTCCCCATGTGACCAAATTTCCTCCCCTTATAAGGACATTAGTCATGTTGGATCAAATCACTCATATGACTCATTTTACCTTTTTACCTCTTTGAAGTTCCTGTTTCCAAGTACAGTCCTGTTCTGAAGTACTAGGGGTTAGGGCTTCAACATATGAATTTGGGAGAGGACACAAATTCAATCCATAACAACCAGGATGTGCAGGATAAAATTTAAAATTTTTAATATCTTATGTTAAAATATATTATTAAAACTAATTTTTTTCTGTTTTGTTTTATTTTTTATAATGTGGCTAAAAGAAATTTTGAATAGTATGTATGATTTTCATTTTATATTTCTATTGGACAGCATCAAACTATGACTATTGTAAATCAATAAATTCTTGCCAGTGGATTGGCAGCAGGATTCGACTGCATGAAAATCTTTTTTTTTTTTTATCCTCACCTGAAGACACACTTTTCAAAATTGATTTGAGACAGGAAGAAATGAAGGAGGGAGAGAGGAACGTCTATGTGAGAGAGAAACATGGATCAGTTGTCTCCCGAACATGCCTCAAGCAGGGATCAAACCCGAAACCTGGATATGTGCCCTGACCAGGAATCAAATCTGCCACATTTTGGTGCCTCAGACAATGCTCCAAGTATATTTTCATTTGAGTATATACTCTATAATAGAGATGTATTATAAGTGTGGAAAACACACTGAAATTTGAAATAGGATAAAAATATGAAGTATCTCAATAAGTTTGTATCAATTATGTATTAAAATTTAAAAATTTAATATATTAGGTTGAATAAAATGTATTATTAAAATTATTTTCATCTGTTTTGTCTTACTTATTATAATGTGGCTACAAGGAAATTTTGAATTGCATATATGATTTGCACTGTATATTTCTTTTGGACAGCACCAAGCTAGAACTTTAGTCCTCCAAAATCCCAATGCTCATTCAAGGTTAGTCATTGGATAAACTAAAGGATACATTCCTTTTGCCAAAATGATTAAAGATTCAGATCCTGTGTATGCTGTACTAAAATTAAGATAACTGAAACCCATATTTCCTTTGGCTACTAATATATTATTAAACTGCAAGTTTTCTCAACAATATTTTCAACTTTAAAATCTTGTTTACTCATGCCTATATTTAGGAATCAGGGATAATTTTCTTCATAAAAGATTCTTCCTTATGAATTAATCCTGCTATTTGGTACCCCTAGCTTTTCCTGGACATACTGGCTTTATTTGTCCTCTTACCACTCTCATCTTTTTTTTTTCTTTTTCCTGTCCTCCTACCTCAGTTACTAGGAAATTCTTAGATAAAGCATCTAATAGTCCTTCCTTATTTAACATGTGCTGAAACTCTCTTTAACTTCTTTATCTGCAAATGGAAACTCATACTGCATTTTACACATTAAAAGTTAATAATTTAGAAAAATTTTTGTTACTATGTAAAAATAACTTGTTTATTGTCTCCAACCCTTTTTTTCTTGATGTCTAATTATTTTTAATATAAGATATTTTATATGAAAAAACTAGTTTTTATTTTTATATGATAAAACTTTTAGAAGCTCAGCCAGTGTGGCTCAGTAATTGAGCATCAACCTGTAATCAGGAGGATACATTTAGATTCCTGGTTAGGGCACACACCCAGGTTTTAGATTCAATTCCCCATGGGTGAGTGCAGAAGGCAGCTGATTGATAATTCTCTCTCATCATTAATTTTCTCTCTCTCTTTCCCCCTTTATAATTACTTAAAGTGTATGTACATTTTTGGGGACACCCTATATATCAACCTCATACTTGACACATTTTCTTAATTTTCAAACATAAATAAAAGTCCAAATTCAAATTATCTTGCTTCTGTTAAAGTGCAAATGAATACATTATCCAAATTTCTAAGCTGGACAGTCTTTTCAAAGAAGGCTCCGTTTTTAGTAACAACTGTATTGAGATATAATTTATATACTGTAAAATTCACTTATTTAAAGTGTATAATTCAAAGTAATTTTCTATAAGCACAAAGTTTTCTGACCACCATTATAATCACCTTTAGAACATTTTTAACATCCCATTAAGAAACTCTGTACCCATTTGCAGTTACTCCTCATTTCTCATTTGCCCAAACCTAGGCAACCTCTAAGCTACTTCTGTCTCTACAGATATGCCTACTCTGAACATTTCATATAAATAGAATCATGAAAATATATGGGTCTTTGGGATTGACTTCTTTCACAAGCATTGTGGTTTTAAGATTCATCCATGTTATAGCATGTTAGTGCTATATCATTTATTACTGAGTAATATTTTATTACAATGGATGTATCATTTTCTTTATCCACTCATCAGTTGATGAACATTTAGATTGTTTCCACTTTTGGGATATTATACAAAGTACTAGTATAAATTCATGTATGACTTTTTGTGTGGATATATATATTCATTTGAGTATATACTCTACTAAGAATGCAAATGCTAGATTTATTAATTTTCTATTGCTTATATAAAATTTAACACATTTCGCTGACTTAAAACACCACAAATTTATTGTCTTACAGTTTTGGAATATCTAAAATGGTTCTCGAATCCAATATGGCAGCATAGGTAAACACCTACACTGCTGCATCGCACAACAATTTCAAAACTACAACTAAAAGACAGAACGGACATCATCCAGAACCACAGGAAAGCTGGCTGAGTGGAAGTTCTACAGCTAGAAGGAAAGAGAGGGGCTCATAGAAACCCAGAGGAGCTACAAAAAGCTGAGGTACAGAGAGAGCGGGTGCTGGAATGCCTGGCTGGCTTTCTCTGGCAGGAGGAAAACGGAGACTCCCAATGGCATTGAACCCCTTATCTTACAACACTAAACCCCAGATCCAGCCGAAACTCATACTGGGGGAGTTTGGACTGTGAAAAGGGAGAGGTGCA
>PVJN01053892.1:0-13591 GCA_004026805.1 Lasiurus borealis | reverse complement strand
CCCCCCCCCCATCCTCAGCAATGTCCCTGCCATCCTAAAACATAAGGCAGTTTTACTATCTTCCATTTATATTTCATGCAAAAATGTATTGCAATGCCTTGTTTATTGAAATTACGTTCAAATGAATAGGAAAGCAAAGAGCTGCTGCGTTTTAATGTTTATAAAGAAAGATTATTGGAAGATGCAAAAACCGATCTGTTGGGTTTGGAATTATTACACAGCTGTGGCCCCTTTTTTCCCTCTGTGTCATCTTTGTTGTTGTATTCACTTCATGCACACACTAAGCTACATGGGTTGGTACATATCAGCAAAATGTTCGCGATTATTGCCATTTGTGTGCAGGGGTGATTTACAAATGTAGGGATAGATAGCAAGCCAGGTGACTCAGCTGGCAGCTTCGTTCTCGCCATTCTTCACTCAGGCTGCTGGCGCCTTTTTACAAAGGGCCGCTGAGGTATTTCTGAGGTCACCGGTCTTGGCTGCCCCTAACTGTGGTGGTAATGCCGGTCTGTGAATTGCGTTGGGAAATGAGAGAGGATAGTAGTGATTAATGATTAAACCGTTCTTCAGTCCGTAGCAGGAACTTGGCAGTGCGTTCTGCTTTTATTAACGCAATCTCCACAGTGACGCTCTGAGTGAGATAGCATCATCCCCTTTTCAGATAAGAAAGGTGATAATCTGAAAACTTGCTCAAAGTTGCACAACCGGGAAGACGCAGGCCTGGCATCTATCTGATTGCAATGCCACGGGCTCTTGCCAACATTCCATCTATATTAAGTTTAGCTTTATGAGGTTTATTGTTGATTTTTAGTTCTTATTTTTAAAGTAACTGCTGTGAGCCCTGGCCGGTGTGACTCAATTAGTTGGGCACCATCCCATGTACCGAAAGGTTCCTGGTTCGATTTCTGGTCAGGGAATGTGCCCGAGTTGAGGACTTGACTCTCAAGAGGGAGCATGCAGGAGGCAGCCCATCAATGTTGCCCTCTCACATCCATGTCTTCCTCCCTCTCCCTTCCTCTTTCTTTCAAAATCAGTAAACTAGTCTTTAAAAAACAAAAAATAATTGCTTTGGTATATCTAACACTGATGTGAGAATTACTTACTAGTTGCTAAAACTCCCTCGTTAGAAAGTTAGCCCTTTAAAGGTGAAGTTACATTGAACATATTTTACCATGTGGCCAAAAGATTTGTACAGCATGTCTAAAACATACTCTAATAACACAGTGAAGTCAGAGTTTTCTCCCTGTTTCCCTTCACCTGAAGGCATAGCTCTGCCGGGAATCAATGAGTCTTTTGTGTGCCTCCTAAAATGTAATGTTCTCTTCAGAGTTGGGAATTACCGGAGGGTGTGTGACCCAGTCATGCCGTGAATCATTCTACAGAAAACCATAGGAGAGTAGTATTTGCTCTGCTTTGGAAGTTATAAAATATATTATACCATAAATGCTGGTCAAAAGACCCGAAAACAGCCATCTAATTTCTATGTGTGGTTTGTGAGGAATTAATCTCGTGGAAAAGATAGACTTTGTGCCATGAGATTTCCCATTTAACATATTTCAAAAGATACAGTTCCTTATAGAAATGTGAACTTAAGTGAAATGCATTCAGTAAGTCTGGCCAATTAAGATGTTTAAAACAACCCTAACCGGTTTGGCTCAGTGGATAGACCATCGGCCTGCATACTGAAAGGTCCCAGGTTCGATTCTGGTCATGGGCATGTTACCTTGGTTGCGGGCACGTCCCCAGTAGGAGGTGTGCAGGAGGCGGCTGATTGATGTTTCTAACTCTCTGTTCCTCTCCCTTCCTCTCTGTAAAAAATCAATAAAATACATTTCTTTAAAATAATATATTTAAAACTATATTTTTAAGAAGTCATTTAGAACTATTTTTGCATATTGGTTGCATTTAAATCTTATTTTGCTATATGAAATATAAATATTGTGATATTCTCTCTGGAAGTAGACAATTTAAAAGAAAAATCTCTCCCAAACACTATCTTTGTTCAAATTTCATTTCAACCAATTTCAGAGGGATGCCAGCATGTTCTATATGCGGGTTTTGAATCTGGTTATCTAAAGGTGGGAAATCTTTTTATGGTATAACAATTTTTGGTGAAATGCTATTAATTGTAACACAATTTTACCTGAATTTCTAGTGAACAAAATTCGTGGCTAACTCATTCTGAGACCTTTCTAGGATGCTTGCAAATATGCCTAGAGGAAAAATGATAAAATGTATTTTTATGAGTGATGATGAAATCAATAAAGTGAATTTCATTTTCTGAAAGCATTTTATACTATAATAGTTATACTTCTTGTCTAAATTGATTTTTCTTTGATCCTATCAAGTGAGCTCTGTCTTCAGAGATTGTCTGATTGTGTCTCTGTTTTAGGCCTTCAGGATGAATCTGGAAAAACTCAGCAAGCCTGAACTCCTAACACTGTTCAGTATTCTTGAAGGAGAGCTAGAAGCCAGAGACCTTGTTATCGAAGCTTTAAAGGTATGTTAACGAGGGGAAAAGGAGATGTCACGATATGTTTTCTGAAAGCTGTTTCGTTGGTTGTAATTTATTTAACCAGGGTATTTCTATAGCTGGGTTGAAGTCAGAGGCCCGGGTATACTTACTGAGACTTGGAGTGGCAGCCACCTGTGTGGTGGTGTTTTAGGGACATGGGTGAAGCCTTTCTGTCCCCAAAATAGTTCCTTTGATCTGTCTACCTGATGTCTACACCTTGAACTTCATTGGTGAGCTCAGTGGTCTTAGCTGTGTTTGATATTTGGGGAGAGGAAGACCGGATTGTCAGGGTGTCTGTGTGAGTAGTGGGACAATGACACTCCAGAAGGAGGCGGGAAATGGCCAAAGAGGAGGAGACTGGAGCATGCTGAAAAGAGTAACTGATTGTCTACATATCTAGGAAGGTTTTTATAGTTAAAAGTTATAGTTAGAGGTTATATTGATGTACATCCTAAAGTTCATTAGGTTTATGAAGTACTTTACTACATTTTTTTTTTCAAAAGTACCCTAGTTCTTTATATGAAATACTAGTAGCCTAGTACACGAAATTCATGCGCATTAAAAGGAGGACCCAGCCGAAACCAGTTTGGCTCAGTGGACAGAGCATCAGCCTGTGGACTGAAAGGTCCCAGGTTCAATTCCAGTCAAGGGCATGTACCTTTGTTGTGGGCACAGCCGCCAGTAGAAGGTATGCAGGAGGCAGCTGATCGATGTTTCTCTCTCATCGATGTTTCTAACTCTCTATAACTCTCCCTTCCTCTCTGTAAAAATATCAATAAGATATATATTAAAAATTAAAAGGGGATCCAGATTCAAGTCCTCGTCCACCCACATGTGCCTCAAAATTGGGTGAGACCCAGACCTGGCTGCCTACTCCCCCCCCCCCATTGAGTTAGATCCACACCCGGCCAGTCCCACCCTTGTCAAGCCCCACTAGGAAGGGGGCATAGCCTCAGGTCCCCTGGCCCAGCACCAGAATGGGGGATGTGGCCTGAGGTCCCCCAGATGGGGCAGGGGTGTGCCTTGAGGTCCCTCATCAAGACCTACCAGGTGGGGGGTCAGCCTCAGGTCCCCCATCAAGCCCTGCTGGGCAGAGGGCATGGCCTGAGTTCCCCCGACCCAGCACTGGGTTACACCTTGAGGTCCCTCGTCAAATCCTATGAGTGGGGAGTACAGCCTGAGGTCCCCTGTCAAGCCCCGCCAGGCAGGGGGGTGCAACCTCAGGTTTCCTGGCCCAGTATTGGGGCAGAAGATGTGGCCTGAGGTCCCCCAGCCTGGTGCCAAGACAAGAGGCGCAACCTGAGGTCCCCAGCCTGATGCCAGGGCGGGGGGCACGGTCTGAAGTCCCCTGTCAAGCCCCACAGGGTCGGGGGAGAATGTAGCCTGCTGACTGCTCGTTAAGGCTCCTTAAGGGAACTTGGCCTGAGCTGTGGGTGCAGCCATCTTTGTGACAGAGTGATGGCCCATTAGCATATCCCCTCTTTATTAGATAGGTTATGTTCATATATCATGTGAGTTCATAAGAAACACCGTTGTTGAAGATTTCCTGATAGCAACAAAGATCATTTTCTCTCTGCCTTTCTGGGGGGCTTAGAGAATCGGTGACTCCCTAAGTAACCCCCTCATTGGGGTTCACACAAAAGGCTGCATCTTTTCGGTTCTTGAGCTTGTCTTTCCTCTCTGCCTTCCCTGGAACAGAGCAAATGTGTTCCTTTCCTCAGTCTGGGTCGTCTTTTCTGGTGTTCCTCTGAAATTATAATTGTGATAAAAATGAAATCTAAACCTGTTATTTCCACATGCCGTTACGTTTTGAGTGACATTAATTTATGTGATTTAAGGCGGACTGAAAGAGATTGACATTTCTATCCAATTAAATACGCTTCGGGGCAGTTTTTCTCTGGAAACTGTTGCTTGCGTGTCTTCCCGGAGCTTTGAAATGTGTGATAAGTCACTGTCAGTGCTTTCATTTCTCCAGAGCACGAGGCACTTCCCCTACGATGGGGGAGGGGGGAGCCCGCCTTACTTTCCTTCCCTCCTTGCCTCAGTCTTGCATGAGATTCCTAAATAAAAATCATATGTGTGTGCCTTTGACACATGCCCACTCACATATGTTAAAGTGCGTTGCCTGAGTCTGCCTGTCATGCCGGAGCATGACTGTGTGACCTCAGTCCAGTCATGCCATCTGTCTGGAGCAAAGCTTCCTTGTCTGCCATAAGAGGTCACGGTTCGATTCCCAATTGGGGCACATGCCCGCGTTGCAGGTTCCCATCCCCATTCCCAGTAGGGGGCATGCAGGAGGTAGCCCATTGATGTCTGTCTGTCTGTCTGTCTCTCTCTCTCTCCTCCCTCTCTCCCTTCCTCCTTTCCTCCCTCCTCCTCCTCCTCCTCTAAAATCAATAAAAACCTATTAAAAATAAAATAAATGATTAATAACTAATATCGATATGTAACTGCAATTTCCATGGCATTGCAAAAACTCCAACAGTGGAGGGGTCCTTTCTTTTTTCCCTTTAGTTATAGTCTGTCAGCGCATGTCATGGTCCCAAATACAAGCAATAGTGGTTGCTGATCTTCGGAGTGGATGTCTCTGGATGCCCTCAACAATGCCCAATTTTTAAAAAAATATATTTTATTGATTTTTTACAGAGAGGAAGGGAGAGGGATGGAGAGCTAGAAACATCGATGAGAGAGAGACATCGATCAGCTGCCTCCTGCACACTCCCCACTGGGATGTGCCCACAACCAGGATACATGCCCTTGTCTGGAATCGAACCCGGGACCTCTCAGTCCACAGGCCGTCGCTCTATCCACTGAGCCAAACCAGTCTCGGCAATGCCCAATTTTTAATGACACCCCCGCCAGCATATACTACATAGGTCATCATTCACTCCGGGTGGTGACTCGCTTCTGCCACATTCACAGACCTTCTCCTCTGACACTGCTGGGACGCTCTTCCTCTCCCTGAACACCGTGTTCTGTTTCCCTGCACCCGTCCCACTGACAAGCAGCCCGCACCTGCTGAAACCCGGGACACCCTCCCCTCTCTTACCCACGTTCACTGGTCAGTGAGGAGAAAGGAACAGGAGGACTGGGGGGGGGGGGGGTTTTGAGCTGGATCCTGATCCGCACTCCCCATGCCTGCTGTTCCTCCCACTTCCTCCCCCCGGTTCTCCGAGACGCCCTATTCTCTCGCCATAGGAGTCATCCACTCAGAACTGGCCGAGCAAGAAAGAACTTTGTTCGCGGTGACCCCCTTTACAACCCAGAAAGCATTTCCAGGCGCAGCAATCGTATAAATAGCCATCAGAGTCTATGCAACTGCGCAGTGTGGCAGTGCGTTAAACAGACTCTCCGGTTCATACTGCGACTCCAGGAAGCAGTTGACCTGCACAAAAACTTGTGGCCTCAGCCCCCTCATAACTGGGGTGGGAGTTTGAGGGTGACTGCCTCTAATGGGAAAAAAAATCAAAGGGCGACCTTATTTTCTCTGCTTTTCAGCCTTAGGAACCTTACAAACCTAAGAGCTTTGTACGTCTGTTTTGCTCATCTTTATGTCCTCAGCACCCAGCGGAATGCCTAGCACATAGATGCTCAGTAAATGTCTGTGAGTAGAGGGACTGGTTGTGCCATCGTGGTGTGTTGCTTTAAAAGATTGCCATAATATTTCCCAGGGAATGTTGCGAGTTACTACATTGCACCGCCTGTTCTTACGGACGCGTTCACATACTCGCCACCTTCTGGTTTTCATGTTAACAGATGCGTAGGTGCTCGGTGCACGTGTTTCCCTAAAACACACGTTTTCTGCGGGATCCAATTTGAGTTGAGCTGCCTAACGCTTGGGAAGCGAGAGCTATAATTAAGGGGCCTGTTGATATGAAATACCATGCAGAGCCCAGCACAAGTGTTGTGTGCAGCCAGTGCTTACGGCTGGGGAACAGAGCAGTCATCTTCTGAGGCTCAGGCTGGTGAGCTTAGCTCCCCGGAGCCGCACATCCCTCAGTCTATTGTTAGCTAAAGGAGGGAGCAACTGGGCTGCAGATCGTTGCGGTCCTTTGGAACAAAAGCAACTGCCAGGACAGATGCCGCCAAGTTACAGCGAAACCTCGTTTTGTTGGCGGGATGGTGTTTGTTTCTTTGTTTTGATTCTGTAACACATCAGGATTCACTGCCTCATTTCAGCAGCTCTTACTTAACAGCAGACACTTGTTAAACTTCTTGACTAAGGTGGCAGCTGACTCATTTTATTCCTTTTAGTATATTCTCACCCGAGGATATATTTTTTTGTAGGTTGTTTTTTTGTAATTGATTGAGAGAGAGAGAAACATCAATGTGAGAGAGAAACATCCATTGGTTAGTTACCTTGAGTATACCCCCAACCAGGGATCGAACCTGCAACCAATGCTGTACTGACTAGGAATCAAACCTGCAGCCTTTTGGTACATGGGACAACAGTCCAACCCCCTGAGCCACCTGGCCAGGCTAGTGTTCTTTCTAATCTCATGTGTAGTGAGTTGAAAAGGTTTTGGTCTGTGTTCTAAAGAGCTATTATGCTTTTTCCTTTTTGTTTAAGTAAAATAGCTTATCTTTTTTTTTTCTTCTTACCATCAAAATAGATTTTTTTTTTCCTGGACAGAAAATCTAATGTCTTGCATCTCTGAACAAAACCTATGGTTCATGGTAGCTGCTAAATAAATAGTAGGTCACATTGACAAGGGTTAGGTTTATACAGGAGTATGTTATTAAGTTCCCAGAGTGTGTAAGTAGATCCTACCTATAGAGTTGTAATTATTTTTTAATTTTTAAATATCGCTACACACACACACACACACACACACACACACACACACACATATATAATTGATTCAGAAAGGAGGGAAGAGTGAGAGAGAGAGAAACATCAATGATGAGAGAGAATCGTTGATCAGTTGCCTCCTACACACTCCCTACTGGGGATAGAGTTCACAACCTGGGCATGTGCCCTTGACTGAAATCAAACTGGGACCCTTCAGTCCACAGGCCCACACTCTATCCATTGAGCCAAACCAGCTAGAGCTAGAGTTGTAATTATAAGAGCTTTACTCATTTTCCAAATTTTCTGCAAAGTGCCAGGTTGCAACCCTTCTAGTGCCCCCATAGTTCTGTTCCTTTGTCTCCCCCAAATATAAAAGCCTCTTCATTCTTCTGTTGCAGCCAAGACATGTTTGGCATAGAACCAGGGAGGCCAATAGAAAATAATATAATATTCAGCCTCTTCTGTATTTGAAGTCTCATTGTTATACAGAGACCATTTCTACTGTATTTGGACCTAACTGAACTTTATATAAAGTGATTTTCTGTTTTAGAAGGGATTACATCACAGGAAAACATTCTCTGTGAAAGTCTTTCCCTCTGACCACTTTCCTTTCATGAATGAAAACACTAGAGAAATCACGTCCACAGTGAAAGCGAGTCACACTGATGAACTGTGTGTCCCAGGAGGCTGGGCTGGATCACAGCGTTGAGCAAGAGTGCTCAGCTCGTTAGTTCCAGGCAAACCGAGGAAATGGCTTCCGAGCTGGTCTGGCTCCTCCCGAAGACGGGGGAACCTTGATCGATAGCCATTTAGAAACTGAGAAAGTAGATTTGACTGCGAATAGAAGTTAAATCAAATAGTCCTAGCCGGCTTGGCTCAGTGGATAGAGCGTCGGCCTGCGGACTGAAGGGTCCCAGGTTCGATTCTGGCCAGGGACACATGCCTGGGTTGCGGGCTCGATCCCCAGTGGGGGACGTGCAGGAGGCAGCCAGTCAATGGTTCTCTCTCATCACTGATGTTTCTATCTCCCTTTCCTTCTCCCTTCCTCTCTGAAATCAATAAAGAAATATATTAAAAATAAAAAAGAAGTTAAATCAAATAATTCATTTATGTCTCTTCCACATCGCGTATATCTGCACATCTTGGGTCAGATGCAGAGACACCCTGAGCTATGGCTAAGTAGAGTCTCCCCCATATTTACTAGCACCAAGTTATGTTAAAGCATTATTTAAATTGCTTCTCCAGTAATAAACGTTAAAGTCTTACAACTTCCATGTAGAATTAACTTGAGGAGTCTTGAATTCCTTTCCCCTGATGTCTCCACCATAAAACAGGTATAACTTTGAAAGCGCAGGGTAGAGTTTTGTTGTTTTTGGCCAAGGGCCATTGCAGAATTCCCCAAGCAAGAAGATTTATAGACAAAAACGTGGTCGACAGGACACAGTTAGAAATATATTTAGTTAAACTCTGGTTTAACTCTTTGGAGTTTTTTAAGCAGCCAGGGGTTAAAAATTAAAAATCCAAATGTTATATATAGGTCCGTGTTGAAGCCACAAATGATTGACAGTCATACCTTGTTTTATTGTGCTTCGCTGTGGTGTTGTGCTTTGCAGATAATGCATTTTTTACAAGTTGAAGGTTTGGGGTAACCCTGCCCGAAGGATTATGGCTCACCGATGGCTGAGATGATGGTTAGCATTATTAGCAATAAAGTATTTTTAATTAGGGTTTGTACCTTGTTTTTTAGATATAATGCTATTACATACTTAGAAGACTATGGCATTATTAGCAATTAAGTATTTTTAATTAAGGTGTGTACGTTTTTTTTAGATATAATGCTATTGCATACTTAGAAGACTATAGTGCACTTTAAAAAAATTTTTTAAATATGGTTTTATTGATTTTAGACAGAGAGGAAGGTTGAGGGAGAGAGAGAGAAACTTGGATCGGCTGCCTCCTGGGAATTAAGCCTGCAACCCAGGCACATGAATCAAACCAGCGACCTCTCGGTGCATGGAACAATGCTCAACCAACTGAGCTACACTAGCCAGCGCGAAACATAACTTGGATACGCACTGGGAAACCAAAAAATTCATGTGAGTCGCTTTATCGCGATAGTCACTTCATTGCAGTGGTCTGGAACTGAACCTGCAACATTGCTGAGGTAGGCCTGTGTTTTTGCTGAAAATACCCTTAAAGTAATAAAAGTGGAATACGCTAATTACACTGGATGTCCTTCTTTCCAGACAAAGCAGCAGTGGGCGGGGCTGCGGCAGAGGTGGCAGAGGGCCCCAGCCATGGTGGCAGCGGCGGGCAGGGGCCACGGCTAAGGCTCTGGCACGAATTTTGTGCTTCAGGCCTCTGGTAATAAAGTGGCAAATTTACAGAACAAAACAAAAAGTATTAGGTAAGGGCTATCGCCCAACACCACAAGTTCACTGTGAGCAGAGCTGACATCTGCTTTGGGTCATGGTTTGTGCCTGCCGTGAAAGCAGATTATTACCAAGGCTGGGCTGAGATGAGGAAGGTAAAACTGGATTTAGCTAGCAGCATACACTGTCCTATATTGGTGAACCTGTCAAGAGTGTTTGCATTAAAGAAAAAATCAGAATATACTGTGAATGGACTTGAATGGACTCAAAGTAGATGCATTCTTCAGCTCTGATAGGTAAGCCTGGATCTAATATTCTTGGGCCAAAATGATATCATTTTAATAGTTGATTTTTCAGAAGAGCTTTTAGGATTGGGGTAGGTAATTTAGACCCTTGATAAAAATCACATGAACATAAAAGCTGAAACTGAGAGAAGTCTGGTTTCTGCTTGGATAAAAGAATTGGAGCCGAAACCGGTTTGGCTCAGTGGATAGAGCATCGGCCTGTGGAGTGAAAGGTCCCAGGTTCGATTCTGGTCAAGGGCATGTACCTTGGTTGCGGGCACATCTCCAGTAGAGGGGGTGCAGGAGGCGGCTGATCGATGTCTCTCTGTCATCAATGTTTCTCTCTATCCCTCTTCCTTCCTCTCTGTAAAAATATCAATAAAATATATATTTTTAAAAAGAATTGAAAAATTAGGAAGCAAACCATTTTATTTAGGAAATTGAATTATAAGATTTTAGATCTATATTAATAACCTTTACAATGAAATATGGTTTAGAAGGGAATTAATCAGTGGCTATTTTGGGCCATATTTTAATGTGTTTTTTATAGTTGGAATGTCTGGGTTTGTTTTTTTTAAATCCTCCTAGAAGTCCATACATGAAATCTTAGCTTTTCAAAAAAGAGACATAAAAATAATTACAATGTACTCTCCAAAAAAAAACCGCTAGAATATTCATTTAAGTGTAGCTGTTGGGAGCATGAGCTTTCAAATCAGGCAGACCTAGGTTTGAGCTCTGCCAGTTAGTCGTGTGTGAGCTTAGACTAGTTAGTTACCCTGTAAGCAGTATCTGTACATTTATACGGTCAGTGTGAGGATTAAGTGAGAGCAAATGCTAATCAAGGTGCTCAGAGCCCGTTCACTGTTAGTTATTATTAGAACATAGGTTTTAAAGTCCATCCATTTGGAACAAGGTACATTCCATAAAGTATACCGTATTCCCTAATCCTGTAACATGCTGGCCTTCGTAAGAAAGATGGAGCTTTCGATCTTTGTTAATTGACAGGGTTGCACGTTAGCTTGTTTTTCTTACGGGAATTGAAGGCTTTGAGTTGATCCATCCCCACTCCCACAACCAAATGCATGTCTTTTGAGACAGCTGGCAGAGTGAAGGGTGCACTCTGGGGCATGAAACAGATGTCATGTTATATTCCCGTTTCTTTTAATGAAAACAGGAAATACAGGGACAGTGTGAACGCTTTTTAGGATGGATTTTCCCCGTTGATTTCTTTATTTCTCTGTTTGATTTGGCATATTGTGATATTTTGTTTTTTAAACCAGCTTTATTGAGGTATAACTGATATACAGTAATCTGCATATATTTAATGTGTACAAGTTGATGTTTTGATATATAGTGGTACCTGGAGATACGAGTTTAATTCGTTCTGTAACCTTGAGGCGTGGGAAACTATGAGATGCTCAAGTCTCGGTAAACTGGTGGGTCACATGCAGCCGGCCGATCCTCGCGATGACTCCTATCTCAAATGTTGCTCGTATTTCAAAGCAAAAATCGCTCGCTTGCTCGACGGCTCGTATCTCAAAAATCTCGTATGTTAGGGCACTCGTATCTCGAGGTACCATTGTATATATTCCCCATGAGTCTGTTACTATAATCAAGATGATAAACAAATCCATCACTCAGCATAATTATTTTGACATCCATCCTTGTATTAATACTGTAGTTCATTCTTTTATTGTTGAGTAGTAGTCCAGTATATGGATGTACCACAGTGTGTAATATCTGTTCATCTATTGATGAACATGTTTATTGCTTCAATTTGAGACTATTAAAAATACAGCTGCTGTGGACATACATGCACCAGGCTTTGTATGGACACATGCTTTCATTTCTTTTGGATAAAGACCTAGGAGTGGAATGGCTCTACTGTATGTAGGTGCATGTTTAACTTTTTCAGAAACTGCCAAACTGTTTTCCAAAGTGGTCATACCCTTTCACATTCCCACTAGTATGTGTAAGAGTTTCCATTGCTCCACAGCTTCACCAACACTGGGTATAGCCCGTCTTTTCATTTTAGCCTCTGTAATCTATATCATAAAAGCCTAAGCGATTGTTACAGTGGAACGACCAGAACGCCCAGTCGCTATAATGCACACTGACCACTAGGGGGCAGATGCTCAACACAGGAGCTGTCCCCCGGTGGTCAGTGTGCTCCCACAGAGGAAGCACTGCTCAGCCGGAAGCCAGGTTCGCAGCTGGCGAGTGCAGCAGTGTTGGCGGGAGCCTCTCCTGCCTCCATGGCAGCGCTAAGGAGCACAAGCCTAGCAGTGAGGAGCAGCAGACAGGTGGGTGGTAAGGAGCAAGTGGTCCCAGGCTGGAGACAGATGCCAGATAAGAGGACACACACCCCCCAGTGCAGGAATTTTGTGCACCGGGCCTCTAGTCTATATATATAAAATCCTAAACAACCGTTCAACTAGTAGCTATGATGACCACTGACTATCAGGGGGCAGATGCTCCGACTGGTAGCTTAGCTTGCTGGGGTCCAGCCAATGGGGACTGAGCAAGACAGGCTGGACACGCCCTGGAGCCCTCCTGCAGACTGGTGCAAAGGACCCCACCAGTGCACAAATCCGTGCACCGGGCCTCTAGTATATAATATCTCATTGCAGTTTTAATTTGCAGTTCCCTACTAATGATGTTCAGCATCTTTTCGTGTATTTCTTTGCCATCTGTGTTGTCCTTTTCCTTTTTGCCGAAGTATCTGTTCAAATCTTTTGCCCATTTTTTAAACTGAATTGTTTTCTCATTAAGTTTTGAGCATGTCTTCGGTGTCTGAATGCACGTTCTTTATTAGATATAGATGTCTCCTCCCAGTCTGGGGTTGTCCTTTCCTTCTCAACTGTATCTTTTTGAAAAGCATAAGATTTTCACTTTAATGAAGTCCAATTTATCAATATTTCTTTCACGGATTTTGCTTTTAGTATCACGTGTAAGAAATCTTTACCTAAACCAAGGTCAGATTTTTTCCAATTATTTCCTATAATTTTATAGCTTTTATACTTCAGCCTACGATCGACTTCAATGAATTTTGTTACATGGTACATGTGAATCAAAATCCTCTTTACTTATTTGCATATGGATATCCAATTGTTCCAGCACTATTGGTTGAAAAGTCTGTCTTCCTCTATGAAACGGCCTTGGCACCATTGGCACAATCAGTGCCTTCTGTTTGTATGTTTATTTTTGGAATCTGTTCTGTTCCATTGATCTATGAGTATTTATCTGTCCTGATGCTAGTACCGCATTGTCCTAATGACTGTGGCTTTATAGTAAGTTCTAATCAGGTAGTATTAAACCTCCACCCTGTGTTGTTGTTTTAAATGTATCAATGTGAGAGAAACATTGATTTGTTGTCTGCTTGTTTATGCCTTGATTGGTTGGTTCTTGTGTGTGCCCTGCCTGGGGATCAGGACAACCCGGCCTTGGTGTTGGGGACAACCCGCTAATAAACTGAGCTGGCCAGGCGAGCGGTGGTGTTTTTAAAGTTGTTTTGGTTGTTCGTGGTCCCGGGTGTTTCCATAGAAATTTTAGAATCGGCTTGCCAATTGCATGTTGTCTCCATTTCTCCTTTTTTTTTTTTTTTTTTTTTTTTTTTTTTTTTTTTTTT